>ML814505.1:46086-72035 GCA_009831015.1 Picea engelmannii | reverse complement strand
GCCCTTACTTTTGACTCCATAATACCCTAAGGCACTGGTTGTTCTCCCCAACATTGAGCTTATTCATCTTTCAAAACTTTCAAATTTGAAACCCTAACTAACCCTAACGTCTACTAACCTAGAAATTGATGATGACGTCATGCCTTATTTGAGATTTTGGTTGATAGAAAATACTGTGTCTTGGTCATCCCGTGATATACATTGATGTATTGATAGTTTTCATTGGCGAAATAACAAAACGTTGAGCTTCTTTATCTATTATATTGCTTATAATACTAACCCTAATAAAAGCTGATGTCATCCTTAGGATATTGACGCAACACTCTGTTATATATGAGCATTTGATGATATTTAATGCATTGAGTTAATTCAAGGATTGATCATTTTCATTGGATGCTATATCATTCTGGTATTTATTGACAAGCAATATTATATGCCATTGCCATTATTGCAAACATTGACTTCGTCAATATTTACTGCTGATTATGATCATGTACATTAAATATTGATAGTCATTGATTAATGAAGTATTAACCACTATTGCATGTACTAGTGTCATTGTTTTCTTGTCTCGCAAGCAGGTGATTTCTCTATGGTCATTCTTCAATTGACTATATTCTTGGCGGTAATATGTGAAGGGGAAACTAACCTTAATCCTTTAATCCTTTTCCTTTCAAAACCCCAGATTGCCAGGGACGTCTCCTTTGGGCTTAGCCACCCTAAATAGAAAGAGCCCCCCATCAAGGTGACAGTGGGTGGGGAAGCTCCTGTTATGCCAGTTTGACCCTTACCCTTCAGATAATTGACCTAAACTACAAACTGAGAAATAACAGTCACGATAAGACATTTTCAGAGCTAATAAATTCATATTTTTGGCTGAGCATGAGGGAAGAGGTGAAAACGTTTGTGAAGAAATGCAGAATTTGTCAGTATGAAAAAGGAAGACAACATAACACTAGTTTGTATCAACCATTACCAATTCCAGAAAGGCCATGGGATTCAATCATTATGGATTTTATATTGGGATTGCCTAGAACTCAAAAGGGAGCGATTCCATATTTGTTGTGGTGGAAATTTTTTCAAAAATGACACATTTAATACCATGCCATAAGACAAACGATGCCACACATATAACCAATTTGTTTTTTAGAGAAGTGGTGAGACTACATGGATTTCCTAGGAGCATAGTCTCAGATAGGGACACCAAATTTGTAGGACACTTTTGGAGGACTCTATGGAAGAAGATGGGGAAAAACTTGTCCTTTAGTTCAACATATCACCCTCAGATAGATGGACAAACTGAAGTAGTAAACAAGAGTCTGGGAAAATTTTTGAGAAGTTTATTCACTTAGTAAGGTCGTCAATGAGATTAGATTCTGGAACAAGCAGAATTTGGATTCAACAATTTAGTGAAAAAGAGAAAAAGAAAAACTCCATTTGAAATTGTGTATGGTATACAACCAAGAGGGATTATAGAGTTGAGATATTTGAATCAAGAAGAATTTAGAAGTGCTGGAGCAGATAATTTTGCAATAGAAATGTAGAAACTCCATGACAGAGTCAGAGAGAAGCTATAGGACAACAACCTGAAATATAAGAAAAGAGTTGATCAAAAGAGGAGAGAAGTTAAATTCAAAGTAGGAGATGAATTTTTAGCTCATTTGAGAAAAGAGAGGTTTCCAAGAGGAACATATAACAAGTTGAAGATGAATAATATAGGACCATGCATGATTCTTAGGTAATTCACAGCCAATAGTTAGGAAATTGAGTTTCCAGACAATGTTGGGATATCCCCGATATTCAATGTTGCAGACCTGTATCCTTACAAGAGAGATGAGGTAGGAGAATCGGATGATGAGAAAGAAGTTCAGTGGGAAGAAAAATTGCCCATAGTAGAAACACCTCAGATGGAGAAAATCATTGAACATAGAGATGGAAGGAAGACTAAGAGGAAGACATATCATGAATATCTATTGAAGTGGAAAGACCATCTAGTGGAAGATTCAAGTTGGGTCATGGAACCTAATATTTTGAAGAATGGAAAAAAAGTGCAGGAGCTCATGGACAAGAGTCCATGAAAATTTTAACCAGAGGAGTATGATGCAAGAGCATCGCTTCCAAAGTCAATGATGTAAGCGTGGAGGCAAAGATATGACATCTCAACATGACAACGTTTCAAATCAACAATTAACTCAAGAGTAAATCGAGTTATTGAGATATTTTTGAAAACAACATTTTTAAATATGTCATGTTTTTAAAGTCATATAGGATTGTAAGGAGTTGTAGATGTAGAGTGTTGATTGTTATTTGAAAATAACTAGTATTATTGTAATAGGAAAAAGTAGGTAACCACTAAGAGTTTGATAGGATAGGTTGCAGACAGGACGATGAGAGCTCGTGGAGCCAGTGCTTAGATATTTGTTGTTGCATTGTAAAATTATTATGATATTATGATATAGGGATCAGTAGAGTAGAATAGGGTAGAAGAAAGACATAGTGAAGAACTACAACATTATGTAATGTGTTTCAAGAATGAATAGAACAGACAAAATTGTTCCAAACCTTGGATTGTGTTCATTTGAATGTTTGATTGAATCAATGTTATATTTCGTGTGTATGTGATTAGTTCATTTTCATTTATGTATGATTGTTTGAGAAGTTGATCGTATGAGTTCATGATGAAACTAGATAAGTTTCAATTGCTTCTCTTCTAAAACTCGTATGCAAGGTGTGCATCTTGAATGCAAGGAGTGCATCGACTAAGTATCAGATTGAATCAGAAAGTGTTCAGAGAGAGAGAAGAGGAAAATTTGGCTAGGTGCAAGGAGTGCACAATGTCAAGAAGCGACCAAGCGTCAAAAAACCCAAAACAGAGGAACACCAAGAGGGAGAGACGAATTTATTTTCAAGAAATACTTCAAACTGAGTTATCGAAATCCTCAAATGCAAGGAGTGTGTGGGAAGTTGAAATCATTTAAGGATCAAGCTCATAAGGGGTATTACTTTCATAAGTATTGATGAGATCCAAGATTCAGACTCGTAGGAGGAGGAAAGGTCATAACCTTTGAAGACTGATAAATCTTCTATGTCGGAAGAAATTAGAAGCTCAGGAGGAGGAGTGACAGTGGTCGTTGGATCATAGTTCAAAGGATCAACACCCATCTAATCAAAGAAAGGTGCATGAACCTTATCCCTTCGCACATGTAGGAGGGAGAACTTACCAAATTTTTGAAGTCCTGAAGTAGTTTGGGACTATCCATCGTCGAGGAAGATAGGTGGTGCAAGATCCACAAATCCGTGAGTTGTGGATGAAGAGGAGGTGAAACACCCGAAGTAATATCCTGACCATTGATTTCCAGGGGTATGTGTCAGCATATCATCAACTTCAGGAAATATTTTCGAGAGTTGTCCAGTTGGGATTTGAGACTTTTGAAGCGCGAAGATCCGAAGGGCCAAAGTGAATCTGGACCGCCATATCTAGAGGAGACATGGCTTAAATTTGAGAACTTCATGTAAAGTCCCAAAGTAATTCATAGCCGTTAGATCTAAGGGAGACATGGCATAGATCCATGCACTCCAGGTAAAGACCCGGAGTAATCCTCGATTGTCAGATCAAGTGGACACGCATCAGTGGATTATAGCCTTTAGATAAAAGCCATTGGGAAAAAGGGTGAAGTTTGAGATTTTTGAACTCGTGAAGTTTGAGTTCACGAAAGGATTACAGTCATTGATCAGAGGAGAGTTTTTGACCGTATGTCTGGTCCCAAAGAGTTCACAAGTTTAGGTATTGGAAGAAGGGAGATGAGCAGTTTGTCGATATCGCGATATGTGAAGTCCTGAGACACAAAGTCTCGATTTGTGAAGGGGATATCAGGACCATTGGATCACAAGAAATCATGGACCGTTGATCTGACGTGAGTGCAAGTTTAGAAATTGGGAGAAACGAGGGAAACAATCTTCCAATAACATGAAGTCGTGAAGTTCTCATAAGTTAGGTTCTTGGTCATGGGTAGTGGTCATGTGGAGTGGAGGCTTGCACCTAGCGCTTGTTCGCGTGGGCAGAGTTTCACATAAGGACATGTGGATTATTTGTTGGAGATTCTAGTAGCGAATCTAAGAGGAGCTTCAGCTCGAGGAGTAAGAAGATCTAGTTCCTGGGAGTTCAACAGACCTTGTTGAGGTAGGGGGCTGCATCAGAAGTGTACACAATTGGTATTCACATCCATGCATGTTTTGTGGCCAAATTTATGACAATCGTTCATGAGATATATTCCATGATAGATTTTTTAGTGAGGTAAGAACAATGACATGTTTTACCTTTATTCTTGGGAATTGACTCTAAAAGGGTATTTTGAGGTTATGGAGATAGAAATAAAATGAGCTATGAAGAAAATTTTGAATGATCATATATCTATGTGATGCATTGTAACCAAAGATTATTGAAATGAAGATTGAGAAACATTTTGAAGTTTGTATTCCTATTTGGGTTTCTAGGATAAATATGGTGTCCATTGTGTCTTGAATTTCTCTTATATTTATCTATGATTATGGTGTTTAGTTTTGTGTGTGATATTATTTCTTCTTATCTATGGAAAATTACTACAATTAATTGCATCCATAGTTTTATTGAAGAATCCCACACTGTATTTCCATTAGTTCCACTCAAAATCAATTTATCCATTGTCAATTGATGAATTCCAATGACTATGAGATACTATTCATCCATTACAAGATAAATGTGAGATCAATGGCTATCATAATATTGTTGTTGCAATTATTTATCTAGATATATATTCTTGTGCCCGAATAACAACAAAATTGTAAATATTGAGGTTATTGGTGCCCATAGACAAGCATGTACACAACAATTAATGGAAAAATTGAGGTTGTACACCTCTCCTACAGGTCATACACACCTCCAAAAATCCATACATAATGGTTTCATGTGGTTTTGAAGCTATAAACACTAGTGGGATGTTGTTTTCTCTATGATTCATGGTTCATTTGTCTAGCAAAATATTGAACTTGTATTATCCTATAGATACTCTTGGTTAAGGTAAAAAAATGTGATTTTGGGGAAAATGTTGTTGTTCTCTTTAATTATTTGATCATATATGTATTTTATTTGGAGCATTTAAGAGAGGTGATGGTTTTTGTTCCTACCAAGGAGAATTTTAGGGGCTAAATTTCTCCCATGGGCTAATTTTACATGATTTTTCCCTAAAAATGATTCACCAAATTTCATTTTTTCTAAAAACAATTGGCCCAAATTCTACAAGATGTATTTTTTTTTTGTTTGCTAGTTTGTTTGTGACCTATGGGACTAGCATGTGTCTTGAGAAACCATGAATTAAGGGCATCTAAGGCATAAAAATCACTCGGGGATTGCACCCGACTTGAGCCACACCAACCCTTATCATGGCTGGAATTTTTGTCCCTGTGGGTTTCGAGCCGGTGACTTTAACATCAAGGAGTGCCTTAAAAACACACTCCATCACCGAATGTCCTACACCTCGGGGACTAATTCTATAATATATAATTATTTAACATTAAAAATCACCAAAATGTTTATAGAAACTATATACAATCCTTAAAAATTTGAATATTTTTACAAAAATATCGCCAAACGTTTTATAGTTTGCATATTAAGGAGTAATAATATTTGCCAAGGTTTCTACACTTTCAGATAAATTTCCATTTGTAGCACACCCTACCCCATAAACCTTACTTAGGATGGTGGTATTTCAAAATTTCTTCTTCCAAAATCAACTCCTTTCTCATATCTAAGCTTGCAGATGGAAGCAACTCCTCAAGAGGTTTCCAATGACTATAAGTATGCTAAAATATGAGTTTTGGATCATAAGTTGTGATCCTTTAACACTTCCATGTCTTTCTCGCCAAGTATTTACTTCACCTCCACATGGAATCCATGTGGATCCCCTTCCTTTGTGCTAGCTATAAGGGTAGGCATATATGTTTTGATGTGGCGGTTGACGTTCCATCCTACCTGGAACTCACTAAGTTCCAAAGACCAGAGGCAAATCCCAATGAACTCTCAACACAAATCCCAACAATAAAATTTATGTCTCCACAACATCAGATGGCTGGAATTGAACAATATAAATAGCATCTATCATTTTTGGGCTTGGTTATACATGGTGGATAGTTAGTTGGACTATCCCAATTAGAGCACAAAACTTCCACAATTTTCCCGAAAGGCTTCTCCTGAAGACCCCACTCTCCGAGGGATCGAAAAACTACATTGGAGTCCCAATCAATGGACAAGATATCCATGGTCTTCCCAAACTTCACAAAAATTAAAATATGCTCCCAAGGTCCAACAGAACCAATAAGAAGAATCTACTATGATCCATAGTCCATATTCTGTCAAACACACTTTATATTCGGGCTCAAAAGGTGCATGAACTTTATATTCTGTCAAACACACTTTATTGGAAACAGACCGATACTCTGTTTGATGCTCTAATCATATCCTTTCGATAAGAGGTTTTTGATGTATCCAATGGCTATCTATGATTTGATATAATGGTACAGATCTCTATAGAATCCCCAACCTGCACTAGAGTTAACAAGCATGAAAAAAATATGAAATTTTTCAATGGATGGGGTCCATGGTAGATATACGACTAAGATTTTTTCAATTTGGCTCTACAACAGATCAATGTTCCATGCCCATTTGGGCTCTCACACTTTGGAATCTCCTTGTCGTAAACTCTAGCCATGCCAATCTCGTGGATCTTTTCGAAACCCACACTCCAACTAGCCTTCGGGTTTTCATTGTTGGGCTATTCCTATCAAGATTAAGGTTATGCTATGTACTATGGTTCTTTCAACAACCTATCTCCCAATGAAGGGTCAATATTCACTTCCTATATCCAATATATGGTCACCATGCTATGTCCTATGGTGCTTTCGAAAGCCTATCTCCCAATGAATGTTCAATATTCACTTCTAATACTCGTTGAGTCCTAGGCCACCATGAGCTTCCCACATGCTGTCCCAACTAGATTTTCTCTGCACAATGGATTCCCTTCACTACTATATAGTCCCTCAATGCCCTCCCCTTACTAGTGTTGTTTTCTTTCTATCAAGCATCAACTCGTGACCCTCTATGCTCAAGTTCAAGTTTGGATAGTTTTTATTCCCTTCGTCCCCAAGATTACTGGGTAAGTTCCTATTTTCCTCGTATAAATATTTATTCTTCTCATGCACAGTTGTGCCATGCACTCATGCGTTTCACTCTCTATTTTTCCATTTCAACATCTATGTGTCTCCTGTCTTCATCTTTGGATCTAGACCCTTCTTTGCCTCCTTGAGTTTTTCCTTTACTTGTTTCCGTCAGAATATTCTAGGAGTCATAATCCAAAATAAAAGGGTCACTTCTATGGTAATTTTGTCTAACAGTTGCAACTAATCCAACTATTTTCCTTGCACCTTCTGAAGGATGACTTAACTTCTTTAACCAGCAAGTCAAATTTCATTAACTATTTTATTTTGAGAAAAGGAAGGAAGGGTAATTCAAATCAATCAGGTCATCAAGGATTTCTCTAGTGAAGGTTAATCCTTTGGGTAAATAGAGTAATTCCAAATTACCGCTCACCAGTTCCCAATCATTGTATCATGAATAGTAATTCAAGGCTTCATCCTTCAGTCAAATGGTTGGAAATTTGTCATTAAACATAAACACAATTACATTTCCTGTCAACCAAAATCTTTAAATATTTATTATAATTACAGAATGGGGGAAAATAGGTTGTTACATTCTTGTCCCCCTTAAAATAAACACTATCCTCAATGTTTACTATCAGTGTAAACAATATTTATGCATAAAACAAAAATTGGTATGTCATTCTCATGGCATCCTCCAACTCCCATGTTACCTCATTTACTTCAAAATGTTTCCACTACACCTTGAGCTGGACGATGGCTTGGTTTCAAATCACTATCTATCTCCTATCCAAGATGCATTTAGGCTCGGGATAGAAAATTCATTTTGGTTCCACCTATATCATAGTCCAATCAATAACATGATTAGGATCATGAATATATTTCTTTAGCAAAGATACATGGAACACATAAGGGCTCTAATATATGGAGGTAGAGAAATCCAGTATGCCATCGGTCCCACTCTCTCTAAAACATCAAATGGTCCATAGTAGTGAGGTTCCAAATTGGTACAAGTTCCATTCTTAAGGAGATCCTCCTAGGATTAAATCTAATATAAACATGATCCCCACCTTGAACTCTTTATGACTTCTTTGATTTTCAACATAGATCTTTTGTCTGTCTTGATCCATTTTGGTATTCTGCTTAATTATGAATATTACTTGTTCCATCTCCTTCAACATCTCAGGTCCAAGTGTGATCCCTTCCACCAGATTGTTCCACCTGATTGGAATTTGACACTTTCTTCCATATAGATCCTTAAATGACATTATTCTTAATGAATCCTAATAGCCATTGTTGTAGGAAAATTCTTCTAGGGGTAGATAATATTCCCACTTCTTGGGTTTGTTCATGTTAGGGTTGGTGCATAACATGAATCCTTAGCATATCTTCTAGTACTTAGTTTAACCTCTCAATTTAACAACATCTATTTATTTATAAGTGGATTTAATTGGAATGAAGTGAGCTTCCATACTTAGCTTGTCCAACACCACCATGATTGCATCATGTTGTCTTGTTATTTTTGGTAATCCTATGATGAAGTCCATGGAGATAATCTCATATTTCCATTTTGATATTATCACTGGTTGCATCAATCCTTTTGGGTGTTTTTGCTCGACCTTGACTTGTTGGCACTCCAAACACTTGGAAATATACTATGCAACATCTCTTTTCATTCCCTGCCAAAATTAAAATTTCCTTGTTGTCGTTATCATCTTTTGATAACTGGGATGACCCACATAGGGCCTCTTATGAAACTCATCCATCATGAGATTTTTCATCTTGGTCGAGTTGGGTATGTACATTATGTTATTGTACATTAGCAACCCATCCTATATGAGATAGTACCACTCATACACTTTCCCTCTAGGCTCTTATTGCAAGATTCATTTTATTAGATTAAAGTGCTTATCATTCTATAAGAAATATGATTCTTTGTTTGATATCATATTCAGACGTTTTTGTTGCTACTAAGTGTACCGTCTACAAAATTTTGTTGAGTGCATGTGTCACTTGATTTTCCATGCCTTTCATGTGTCTAATTGTAAAATGGAACTCATTGATAAGTGCCATCCATATGGCCTATCTATCATTTAAACTTGGCTAGTCAAATAGATATTTCATCCTGTAGTGATGTCATTAAGACAAACCTTCTCCCACTCAGGTAATGTCTCCACATTTTTAAATCATGTACAATTGATGCAAGTTATAATTCATGAGTAATATAGTGCTGCTCATGCACACTCATATTTCTTGATTCATAACAGACTACATGTCCTTCTTTCATGAGGAATCCACCAAGTCCTTCTTTGCATGCATATATACAAATTAGGAAATCCTTTCTAGGATATATAATTTTTAGGATAAGGGCATTGGTCAACAAATGTTTCATCTCTTAGTAGATTTGTTCATAATTTGTTGACCACATAAACTTCACTTCTTTTCTCTGTAAGGAGGTGACAGGATAAAAAATCTTAGAGAACCCATTAATTAACCTTCCATAATATATATCTATCCCCATAAATGACCTTACCTCAGACACACTTCTAGGGGCTAGCCAATCCATGATTGCCTTGATATTTTCTAGGTCTACTACCAGTCCATCTTTTCAGATGACATGACCTGAATATTGGATCTTCCTTTGGAAGAAGTCACACTTGTTGTATGTAGCATACAACTGGTTCTATCTCAACACATGTAGAACTAATCTGAAATGTTCCTCATGCTCTTCCTTGGTCTTTGAATAAATTAGAATATCTCAATGAATACAAGTACAATTTTTTCCAAATATTTGCTAAGAAAATTGTTCATCAAACACATAAATTCAATTAGTGAATTGGTAAGCCTGAATGGCACCACCACAAAAGCATAGTGTCCATATCTTGTTTTGAGAGTAGTTTTCTGGATATCCTCATCCTTAATTCTAACTTGATGGTACCCAGACCTCAAGTATATTTTAGAAAACATTGTAGCTCCTCTGATATGATTGAAAATATCATTAATTCTAGGCAATGTGCATTTATTCTTGATGGTCATCTTATTTAACTATTTGTAGTTAATATATAACCTAAGAGTACCATCCTTCTTTTAAAAAAACGTTGGTGCTCCCCATAGGGACACACTCGGTGTAATATACCCTTTATCTGACATTTCCTTTAATTTCATTTTTGATTCCACCAACTTCAGTGTTCTCATCCTACAAGGCACCTTAGATGTTGATACCACTCTTGGTATTAGTTCTTTGGAAAAGTAAATGCCCCTCTTAGGATAAACTATGGGTACCTCCTCTAGAAACACATCTGTGAACTCATACAACAATGGGTGGCTCTCAATTTTTAGCTTGATGTTTCCTATTGAATTTAGCACTTGTATGGGATACATGGGGCACCCTTTTCATCTATAATTGTTGAGCTACAGTGATGATATTTGTTTTACTGACACATGATTCTAGATTCCCTATAATGACCCCTTATTTCCCTCGTCATACTCACAATCCAAATTTTTATTAAAATAATCTGGTTTTACATTGTGAGTATCCGACCAATCCATTCCTATCACCATGTCATATGACCCCAAAGGAAGTAAGTTCAAGGCTGCTTGAGTATGCAGTCCATTCATTTCAAATGGGCAAGATTCAATCATATATGTCACCTTCCTCTTGGTTCCTATGGCTAGATGAACTAACCATGATTTTCCATGCTTCTTTCTTTGTAAGGAACATGCTTCAACAACTTGGGGTGAAATATCGCTAAGGTTAGAACCCAGGTCAATTAAAATTTAAATGGGTCATTTGGAAATTACACCTTCCAACATCACCACCGAAGCTCAGTGGTATTCTTGTCAATTTTCAACATTGACATAAATCTGTAGCATGTTCCTATCTACATCATTGATCGTGGTATCGTCCTGAATATTGTACATTCTATTTTTATCACATTTCCTATGAGGGTAGTCTCTTAATAGATGTGTTCTCCACTACCCAAGAATTGTAGAGGTCCTTTCTTCTATTATTCTACTTTCTCCTTTGTGGTATTTGCTAGCTTATTCCTAGTGTGAGATAGATAATTCTACTAGTGCACGCTTCTAGTGGGATGAATAGATTGAGCACTTCTTATGCGATTCTTGTATTGGGATGGTTTAAATACCTTCTTATAGAACCCAAATTTATCCTTCTTTTTCCAATCCTTAAGAGGCTCATGCCTATACTTAGATTGATCATAACATCACTTGGAATCTTTAATGGTGTCCTCTAGTGTCTTAGGCTTGTCAAATTTAATTTTGTCCTGGTAGGAATGTGGTAATCCATTGAGGAAACATTGTATTATCTCTTTCTCATATTTAAGATAAGGGACATATATTGATATATTTAAAAACCTTTTTCATAAGAATCCATGGTAAGTTGTCCTATCTTGTGTTCATGGAACTCCTTAACCTTACCATCATAGTACTTCTCTAATAAGTAAGCCCTCTTAAAATGATTTTTGAATTTCCTCCATGTTAGCTTACTCTCCTTTAGTCCTTTGATATTCTTGAGGTCTTCCCACCAAATTGAATATATTCCATTCAAATTGAAGGTGGATACCTTTTCCTTCATATTTTCTGAGTAATTATGTACTTGAAAATACTTATTTAATCCTAGCAGCTAGGCCTATACTTCCTCTCCCTTCTTGATATCTCCTTCAAAGGTAAGAAATTTTTATTTCTTGAATTCTTATATCAAGGAACTTTTGGAGTGTATCCTCTTTTTCTTTTATGGGAACTTGACCCAGTCTCACCACTAGATAGTGATTATGTAGTGGTTCCCTCACTGGATGACTCCGTTTAAGAATATTCCTTGCTTTTGTTCCTCTTTGAACTCCTGTGCATTTTCCTTGAGGAAATATTTCCCATGTTACTATGTCCTTACCCATACTTTTGAATTTCTGATAGGCTCTACCACTTCTCAGATTGTTGTCTTCCTTCATTTTTGGTAGTTGGTCCCTATTGCAGGTGCTTTTGAATTTCATACAAACTTTACACTTGTACTGCATTTAACGATGTTTGCTTCTCCTATGCTCTAATGATATTTTCATTGTCATCCCTATAGCTTCTTAGTTCAACCTTCATGCTTCTCACTATTTCTACCAAATCTACAGGAGTCTCTATGACCCTCCTCTCATCTAACTCCTCATCCCTAATTCATGAGGTTTCTTCCATTGTCTAGATGTGACATAATGTTTTTGTTTTTATTCTCTTCTCAATATCCTTTATGTGTTGAAATAGTATGCCACTATTAGGCACATACATTTCAAAATTTACATACAAACTACATGGCCCCATCAAGAATTTAACTAGCCTCAACAATTCAAAAATTGGGAATTCTTTCCTATTGCCAATTATATTAAGATATTATTGTTTGCACATATCAACATAAATAAATTGTCAATTAGGTAAAAATACTAAAACTTTATGTCATTCATGACATTATGCAGTTAGGAGAAATGAATTAAATACATTACTTTTCAATTACATTAGAGTCAACCATGCTCATCTTGGCTTCTACAATTTAATCCTGGTGGAAATTTCTATCCCATTAAGTTCTAGAGTTTGAACTCTTCTCTAATACCACTTTGTAGCACACCCAACCCCCTAACCATTACTTAGGATGAAGGGATATCAAAATTTCTTCTTCCAAACTCAACTCCTTTCTTAGATGTAATCCCACAAATGGAATCTTCTCCCCAAGAGATTTATAGTGACTATAAGTATACTAAATCCGAGCTCTAGATCATAAGTTATGATCCTTTAATACTTCTAGGTCCTTCCTACCCACTATTTACTTCATTTCCATCTGGCGTGCATGTGGATTGCCATATTTTGTGCTAGATAGTAGGGTAGGAATGTGTGTGCTAATGTGGTGGGTGATGTGCCATCCGATGTGGCACTCACTAGATTCCAAATACCGAGAGTGAACCCCAACAGAATATCAACAAAAAACCCAACAATAAAATTCAGGTATCCACAACATCATATGGTTGGAACTGAATAAGATCAATGATATATATCATTTTTGGGCTCGGTGATACATAATGGGTAGTCATTTTGAATATTACAATCAGAACACAAACCTTCCATAATACTTTCGAAAGTTTTCTCTCAGAGACCCCACTCTTCGAGGGATCTAATGACTATGATTGAGCCCCAATCGATGGATAGGATCTTCAAAGTATTCCCAAACCACATGAAATTTAAAAGACACTCCCAAGGTTTGATAGATGCAACAAGAAAAAAATATTATGATCTACAGTCCAGATCCTTTTAGGCTCAAAAGGAGCACACCCTTTAGTGGGTCAGACGCACTTTCTTAGAAACACCCCTCTACTCTGGATGAGCTTCTGATCAAATCCTTTCTATAAGACGTTTCCTATGGATGCAATGGTTTTCAGTCCTCCGATCCAATGGTACATATATTTGCAAAATCCCTAACCTATGTTATAGTTAAAAATCACAACAAAAATTTGATGGTTTTTAATGGATTGGGTCCACAATATATCTACAAATCAGATATTTCTGGTTCAACTCTACAATAGATCAATGGTCCATTCCCACTTATTCTCCCACGCTTTTGACTCTTTCTATCGGAAACTCCAGCCATGTCCTAAGGTTCTTATGACAATTGATCTCCCAATAAAGGGTCAAGATTCACTCTTGATATATGATCTACGGTCCAAGTTGTGTTGGGTTGGGACACATGGTTGCAAAGGAGAACTTCTAAGCCTAGTGTGGAATCAAGCATGACTCAGATAAATGAAAAATCAGGAAAAAACCATATCCCTCTCGTTGATCCTTAAATTCATTAAATCATTGTTCTTCTTCTCTTGTATATTCCTTTTCCATACTTAGAAACTTTTCTATCTTGTTTTGGGTTCATAGTCTTATTTACTTTTGTTCAAACTTCCACAGTCTTCAAAATGCACCATCACCTTCATTTCGCACACATACTTAGAAACTTTTTCAAACTTTCTAGTACGGGTCTAATCCATTCGCTTGATTCAATTGACTATCACCATGACCCCTATATCTAATTGATTCTTCATACTTAGTCTATTTCTCATACTTCACTATCGTCATGATATCTCAACACTTAGATTATTTTCAAGATTCACCATGGGTCGTGATAGTTTTATAAATTTTCAATACATATCACCCCTTCATCCGGCCGATCCATTCTCATATTTAGTCATGTTTTATCTCATTATGGTTCTGTGGGTTCACGCTCATTCACTATTTATCTACATACTCCCCATTCTTCACTGTCCCACGATAATTCATGTCATATCTTATCACTCTCTCCAATGCACATTTAATGCAAATCTCATAGAAATAACAATTGGGTTAATTATTAAAAGGTTGTTATTAATGGCGATCTTCTGGAGAAAATTCTTCATCAATTCAAAATTTAATTTGAATTAACCATCCTTTGAAAAAAGAGATTCAAATAATATTATGGTAAAAATATTTTCTTTGGTAATAACGTTCTAAAAGGACTGTATATTAATCCACCAACTTGATTAAGCATGACAACCATAAGAAAGTTAAACTTATGCTGAGATACCATAAACTCATTTGGATATGAATATCAAAGGTTGTAGTGGTCAATAGAATACACGTATTACTCCTCATTGTCACCTATAGAGAGGAATTCAAACCTGATTTGTATGTTAGGAATTCCTCTAGAAGGATGTGTTCCAGAGGTCAGATAATTCAAAGAGTTAGTTTCGTGGTGCATCCACAAATTTGATAAGAACTAGAGAATAATTCAACAACAAGGAGAGTCCCTTATTTCTTTGGAATCTTTGGTCTTCAAGAAAATGATCAGGATCCAATATCCGACAATGACCTTCAAAGGGGATGAAGCTAAGGACTTCCTAAAGAAGATAAGTGATGGATTGGATATCCTATGATAATATATTGAGGAAACATCAATGATTTCATAAGACTTCTCAAACATCTAGGGTATTTTGTTGAAAAACCCTACTGATAAATGGCATGGTTTTTTGCTAGAGTAGTCGTACAAGAATCTATGACTACTATTTCCCGAATGGTTTTGTATATCTTTCATTTTTCAATTCATGAGAAAGAAATTTTTATTGGGAAAACATTATCTCTAGAGATCTATCTTTTCAATTGGAAAATTGAAGGAAGAATAAGAAATTGTACACATCCTCATACCTAATCTCTGCCATTACTTGTTGTCATGTTTTCAAAGTCCTGCATTTATCTAAGAAAGTCAATTCTAAAACTGACCCTGTCTAGATGTGGTACTCTACCTTTGGGAAACAAAAGGCCATGTATAATTTTTATGAAGTGCACAATGCATTTATTTCCTCATTCAAAAAACTTATTTATGGACCAAAAACATCAACATTGTCTTTAGAAGCAACAACATTCTTAGAAAAGAAGGGGAGATTTGAAGTAATGGAGGATTTCCACATTATCAAGATTGATTGTTCCCATAAAAAACCTTCATATCTACTGTATTATGTTTTAGATAAGATGATTGTTGTGTAAGTATGAAAGAAATATAGGTTCTGGTCCCATTTCTTTTATGAACAGAGGTAAAATAAATTTATTCCTCTACCTTGGAAAGTTGGAGAGATAATGTTGAAAAATAATGCCAATATTGATGAATTTTCAATTCAAGTTTATCAGTTTAATTTGAAGAAAGAAAATGAAATCAAAGTATTTTACCTTAACCAATTGTTTATGAAACACATTAAATCGGTTGGCTATAGTGTTTCATTTTCTAATACCTTCCTATTTGGATAAGAATAAGATGACATCCAAAACCCTCAAGCATTGTTAATTGAAAAGAAACAAGAGGATATTAAAATCTATGTTATAACCACTGATCAACATAGACAACAGGAAAAATTTGTGAATGAGAGGAGTACTTCATCCTGTTAGCACTAGAATTTACCTCTAGTTTGCAGCATAGGTAATCCCAGTACCCATCAGTTTTTATGTCACAATGAATAAATTAAAGGGTGGTCTGATGGATGCAGTCTCAGGATAATATCGCTTTAACTCATAAAACTGGACTGGTATGCATAAATAGGTGAGGTCTTTATCTAACTTCAGTCAATGAGTTGTAGTAAGGATGAGTAGGGGGAAGAACTTGAGGAGAGTAAGGAGGTTTTCTATGGACATTTGGTCTTCGAGCAACTTGAGGAGAAAAACTCAGAATACAAGATCCTCTTGGTTCAGAGTTTCAAATAACTAAATCAAATCGTTATGAACTGTAATAAAACATACATCACAATTCGATAACAATAGCTCGAATGGATTATCCATGCCCAGGTGGTTCAGTGTTGGAAGGAAAGGAAACAATGAAAACTGATTAAAATTGGTAGTGATGTCTTTGTGATCAAACCTTCATCACAAAAAAAAACCACCCTCGACTGGATCCTCCATGTCCGAGTGTTCTAATGCAACTATTTACAGAAATATGAAAAGAAACCGGATTCCATTAAACAAGAAGTCTCAAATACATATCATAACCAGAGAACCAGAGGCTTAACTAAAACTTTAAAATCGGGAGCTCAACTCAACGATCGACCATAACAAAATATGGGGATGACTCCTATATACTTAGAACCAAAAACACCGAGGCATGCTCGAGTCCTCGCATTGAAGGCATTACGTCTGCATGTTTCCTAGCAGACTGTGTATGCAATTCCTAGTCAGTCGTGAACTTTAGTTAGACGCAAGCACGTTCCAGAACATGCATGCAAATGATTTGATTAGCTGACAGTCCTTTCTTGGACTTTCCATTTATGGTGGAAACAATCTCCAACCACTGCCAACTGCTTCAATACCTGCTTCATTGGGTTCGGGGATGCCTGAGTCAACTTTGCACTTGAAGGATGTTGCATTTTTCTCTTGGCTATCTACTGCTTCGTAGGACAAACACAAGGGGACCCAGTTGGTGAACGTGAATAAGGCTGATGGGGAAAAGGCGGTTGGCATGGAATCAATGGGCAAGGGATGGCCAAGTGGACATTCATGGTAGAGGAAAGGTGATTGGGAAAATGAGGGTGGAAGAAAACATGTGTGGTGAGGTGTAATAGGATAGAGGTTAAGTGGCACAGGATCATGATGTGGTGGTAGAAGAGAGACTGCGGTAATAAGCGCAGTAGGGAAAACCTGGCCAGCTGGAAGTGAGATGGAGTACTAGAGGAGAATACATGGTAGGAGATGGTAGGTGGAAGTGAAGAGGGATATGACATGGAGGTGAGTGGAGGACAGGTGTGTTGCAATGAAAGGATTGGGTGGAGTAGGAGATGTGATAGGCAGAGGAGAGAGATAGAGTGAGGAATAGATGGAAGCGGGAGGATGGAATGGTAAGTAGGAGTGGTAAGTGGTGTGCTCGAAGGGGGGGGGTAGGTGGTTAGTGTTTTAGTTTAGGGGGGTACGAGTTCATAAGGAAGCACCACGTAGTGGGGGGGCCCACGTGAGGAAACTTCTTGCTTGGACCCCCGCCCCCCCTCCCTTGTTAAAAGAAGAATGCTTGGTGGGGTATGACTTGGGTTGAGTGTCGTAGATCTGAGTGCACAGATCTCAGCCACCTAGATCCACGTGCTTCTTATCGTGATGCGCTTGCGCACAAAAAACTTAGGATAAGTGGGTTTTTATCCCCTCTCTTTCCTCTTTTCACCAAAATGACAATTCTTAGGGAAACACCTCCCTTTACAAAATAATGTGATAACATTAGGCTCCATGGGGGATGGCTTGCTCCCTGTGAGATGCTAAGAACTCTTCTGCATTTTTAGTGCCTTACTGTTGGGTTATGGAGTCACTTTTTAATGACCTTACTATTGGGTTATGGAGTCAAATTTTTAATGGCTCAATAAAAAAAAACTTCTTCAGAAAGTGCTCGTTTATAGGGCCGTTAAAAACTTCATCACCTTCCAAATTCTGCAACCTGTAATTATTATTGGGAAATATCTCAGAGATTTTGAAAGGGCCTATCGACAGGGCCTCACATTCACAGTTCATTCCCTTTTCCTACTTAGGAGCATCCCATTTTAGTACCATCTCTCCTAGCTGAAAATTCTCCTTTCTCACCTTCTTGTCAAAAGCCTGCTTGATTTTCTATTGATGTTCATGTGCCGTGTCTATCACTTGCTCTCTAGTCTATTGCACTTCTACCAGCTGATGTATCCTTCTGATCATGTCATCAGGCTCTCCTTGGCAGTCCTAAAAGAATTTTTCCATCGGTAGGGAAAGATGAAGAGGAAAGAGTGCTTCAGTTCCATAAACAATATGGAAAGGAGAGAGACCCAGGGACCTCTTTGTTGTCACTCTATCAGCCCAAAGAGAAAATTTTAGCTTTGAGTCCCATGCTTTCTGATGATCCTCTAACAGTCTTTTAATGATTTTGATAAGGATTTTATTAGAAGACTCTGCTAGTCAATTACCTTGGGGGTAGTATGGGGTAGAATGAATCAATTTGATTTCAAACTGCTCACAGAACCAGATCAATGGTTCATCCTTGAAAGATGCAACATTGTCAGTGAGAATTCTTCTTGGACAACCAAACCTTACTATAATATCTTCCAGGAAACCAATGATCACCTTATGAGAAGCACTCCTTGTGGGGATAGATTCTATCCACTTGGTAAAATAATTTGTGGCAGTCAAGATCTATCTGTACTGACCGCTTGAGGCAGGATGAATTTCCCCAATGAGGTCTAGGCCCCATTGTTGGAAGGTTCTTGAAACCACCACATGTTTCAATGGTAGGGACTTGAGATGCTCCTTTCTTGTGAATTTATGACATTTGATGCAAGATCTGACTTTTTCACAGACATCAGTGAATAAAGTGGGCCATTAGTACCCAACCCTAAGAATTGTGTAGGCTGTGGTTCTCCAAAAGTGATTTCCTCCACACAAGCTATCATGGAAATCAAACATAATTTTTTGGGCTTCCTGTGGGTCTAAACGTCTTAGAAGAACTCCTAGAGGGTATTTCCAATACAAGACCTGGTCAATAAAGAAATATATGATAGTTTTGAGCTTTAAATCTCTTGCCATGCTTTTCCTATTTCGGCATGAGGCCTTAACCCTTACAGAAAAAATATAATGTCTTTTTACCAGGTACATTCTGCCAATGGAGGGCTATCCTGTGGATTTTTGTTAGAGAACTCAACTAGCTAATTTTCTAAGCAGGTGTTGATGAAGTTTATCCCCAAATCTATGCAATTAGATTCATCCAAAAACTTGGCTAAACCTTGACCTTTGATCAATTTAGTGGGCTTGATCTCCATATTGAATTCAAGTATCTTGGCAATCCACCTGCTTCTTTTTCTTTCTATGTCTAGTTGGATGAGAATTTCCTTCATAGAAGCTGAAGGAACATGTGCAATGATATTTGAGTGCAGAAAATAGACTCTGAAAGAATTCAGGGCTTTCACCAAGGCATAAGCCTACTTCTCCATGATTTCATATCTAATCTCTACATCTCTCAATGCTCTGCTGAAAAAGTAAATAGGTTGCTCCATCCCTTCAACATTTTTCAGTTGCAATAAGACAATTGTCACTGTATCAAAATAAGAAAAAGAAAAAATCATAAAATCCTTGAAATAATAAAGATTGATAAGCACAGACACCTCAGTCAGTGATTTCTTAATACGGCTAAAGGATTCTATGGACTCAAAAATCCACTTTACTCCATTCCCCTTCCTGAGAATGGTTGTGATATGCTTCACCAATTCGAAAAAATTGGAAACAAACCTTCTCAGAAAATTAACTCACCCCAAGAAAGACTAGACCTCTTTCTTGGATCTAGGAATTGGCAAGGTTTGGATAGCTTCCACCTTGCTTGAATCAATTCTGACCCCCTGATCTAATACTATGTGTCCCAACAATTTTCCTTCCTTCATAGCAAACAAAGAATTTTTAGGATTTAGGGAGAGACCAAACCTTCTGCATTTCAAGAAAAAATTTCTCAGATGGAAACAATGTTCTTTGTCTGATCTGGGAAACACAGTAATGTCATCCAGATAGATGACCACAAATTTATCTTTTTCTCCAATGAAGGCTATATCCGTGGCTCGTTGAAAGGTCACCCATGCGTTCATCCATCCAAAGGGCATCTTAGCATACATAAATGTACCCCAAGGAGTGGTGAAGGCTATCTTCTCTCTATCTTCAAGCAAGATAGAAATCTAGTTGTAGCCAGAGAAGCCGTCAATCATGGACATCCTTGACGCACCAGTCACACTCTTCAGTATATGTTCCATATTTGGCAAGGGGTAGTTGTCTTTCTTTGAGCTTCTGTTTAGGTTCTTGAAATTGACACAAATTATAATTTTCCCACTATTCTTTCTCACCGGTACCAGGTTGGCCACCCACTCTGAACATCTCAAAGCTACAATGATCTAGGTGCCCAACAACTTCCTTACCTCTCTCTCCATGATAGGCAACAACATAGGATTAATTTGTCTCAATTTCTGCCTAAATGGTTTGGCCTCTTCCTTCAGCAGGATCTTATGCTCAATGATGCTTGTGTCATATGTTTTGAGGTCTTCATAGGTCTAGGCAAACACATTAGTGAATTCCTTTAATAACTCAACATACTTGGCCCTCTTCTCCCTTGACAGGCTTCTCGACAGCTTGACAGACTTTGGATTCTTCTCCATGCCAATATTGGAATCGACTACATCAACATCATCATTTCAAATTTTACCCTTTACTACCACATCATTTCTATCGAATAGTCTTTCCAAAGGGACTAGTCCCTTTAGGATGTGATTGCTATGCAACTTAACAATATAATGATCAACAATTTTGTTAATAAAATCATCAACATGTGGGTCTATTTCAGAATCATGATCTTGATCAATGTGTAATGCAGAAAACTCATAAACGGTCTCCAGGAACCTTTTGATTTCAAGATTGTCTTAAAACAGCTTCCAATGCTTGATGTTGTCAAGTATAGAGGGTCTATATCTCACTTCTACATCATACCTGAGCTTGGGTGACAAAGGAATCTAAAATTGCTTGCTGAAACGACCAGAGAATCAACCATCATATTTTATTCTCTTCGGACAAAAGAGATGTTGAAATCCAGGAAACAAATGTCAATGAGGTCCCATACTTCATTTTTGTAACTTCTGAGCTGAGGATGTTTGTCTGATAAATATTTTTGATCTACTGGACAACCAACTCAGCATCACCAAACACTGATATCTCTTTAATTCCCATATCCTTCACAGCCTTCAAACCCAAAACAAGAGCTTCATATTCTGCGACATTGTTAGTAGTTTCAAACTCTAGTTTGTATGACAGAGATATGGTTTCCTGAGCAGGGGAAACAAGAACCACTTCAGCGCTGACACTTTCTCTAGAAGAGGATCCATCAAAGAACATTTTCCAAATAGAGCTAATTAGAGGAGTGTATTCGCAGAGAGTGTGGGACTACTTTCTGATGTCAAGAAGAGGCTCAGGGGCATCAATGAACTGCAATAAGATGGATCCCAAATTGGTATCAAGGGAACAAATGGGATGATTGGTGGGGTCTACCTCATCACTATACTAGGATGGTAGCATATGTGAGGTCCATTTGCAAGGTTCCCCCAATCCGTCTGATCCAAGATCTTGACAATAACATGTTGAACCTAGGAGGAACATCATCCACCATGATGTCCATGACCATAATTTTCATGGGCAATTGGAATAAGGTCACAACTAGATCTTTCATGACCCCAAGACATTGCACTCTCCTTGAATCAAAATAATACAAGTCATGATACTCTTTTGTGATTTGTAGTCCTAGTTCTTCCATGACAGTTTTGGGCATGATATTATGAGAGGCCCATGAATCCATCAAACAATTATGCAACACCTTATCATGTATGTTCAGGGATGTGTAGAAGGGAGGGGATGAATCATCTCTATCTTCTACCATAGGACCTAGGATGAATGCTTTCTTCTCATCTTGCAAATTGATTGAGTCTGTGGGGAAAATAAGAGGTTCAGGTAGAAACAACTTAGACATGGATTTATTAAATTCTTCGTGCTTGACCAGTTCTAAAAGGGGGACCGGAATCCTAATATTCTGAATTTCGTGCTTAAAGTTAAAATTGGAGGGAGTCTTCCAAATCTCTTTTACCTCTGGGGTAGGACCTTTGGCTATTGGTGGGAGGCTCTATTCTTTTCTCTCCTTGTTGCTTCTTGCTACATCATTTGAAATCTTTTCTTCTCTGGGAGGCTAATCAGGGATGTCAGACTTTCAATATTTCTTCTTAGACATGAGGTTGTATCTATTTGGGTTGTCATTGGTATTATCCTCTTTCCTCAATTCATTTAATTGAATATCCATGAGAAACTCCTCATATGTTGATTGAGTTAAGTGAGGAGAAGGGGATGAATCTTCAAGATAGTGAATCTTTGGGTCTAAGTCCTCTTCCTCTCCACCATTATCTGTGACAAGGTTTTTTTGAAGAGGGTTCTAGATTTTCTGATCATCCTTGTCTCTGTTCTGAGGCTCTCTCTGCATTATGTGAGGGGCATTGTTATTTGGCCTCCTTAATTTTCCTCTATTATCAAAAATTTGGGGGTTTATGTATGTCTTCTTTCCCTCTAATTCCAACTTCTCCATTCTAGCTGAAAGTGATTTTAGCAACTTGGTTACTTCGTCCATTTGAGGAGGGGCAGCATAAGAACTGGAGGTTCAGGCATCAGATCTTCCCCTTCCTTTTTCCCTATCAGCCTTATTTATGAGTCGGCCAACTACCAAAATGTTAGAATTTACCTCCAAGGATACATCTTGCATATGAGCTAAGGAGGTAGCTCTTCTTTCTCTTAACAAGAGGCAGAAATCAGGGTCAAAAGCATTGACATAGGTAATTTTGGCAGAAGCTTCTATAGGCTTTATCTCGGCAGGGATATTATTATACATTTTGTTGAATCTTTTGGAGAAGTCAGAGACAGACTCTCCCTCTTTTCTCTTTAGGGACCCAAACTCGGTGATACTATACATGAAGTATTTTTTATCCCCCCACTGTCTCAAGAAAATATCATCTAAAGCCTCAATCCCATCGATGGATCCAGGGGTCAGGGCTCTGAACCTTTTTCTAGCTTCTCCATCAAGACTATGGACAAAATACCTCATCCATACATCTTCATCTACTATGATATAGTTATCATCATAGCTATAGAAATCCACAAGGTGCTCCTCTGTAGTAATATCTCCCTCCCTAGTGAACTTAGGCAAATTCTTAAGGTAAACACCAATTGGTAGGGCATTGAGAGGCTGAGGCAGAACGAGAGGGGCATATCAAGAAGCTACTATAGCATCCATTCTATTTCTAGGAGGATTAGAAACTTCCATAGGGATGATAGGTGGAGGAGAATTAGGAGGAGATCGGGTTCGAACAGGGGAGACTGGAACCGAGCTTCCGGGAGGAAAGGGAAACAAAAGAGGACTTGAAGCAAAGGCTATATGGATTGAGGGAAGAGAGGTTTCCCTTTCTGTAGTAGCAACTATAATAGGAGGAGGGGTGATAAAGCCTGGGGTTGGAAAATATTCTGAGGTAATGGGTCTAAACCACGATACAACTTCAGGGGACAAGGGAGTGACAAGGATTTCTCCCTCCAATCCAGGACTAGGAGGAGAAAAATCAACAAGAACACTTCCAAAATTTAAAGTTCGGGAAAATCAAACAGAAGGTATAACAACAGAATGAGAAGTAGATAATGGAGTTTCTACAAGAGGAGGCTGAAAATTATCAGAAATACCTGGTTCAGTAGCAGAGGTACCTTCTTTTAGGGCCTTTCCCTTTCTAATAATTTTATTTAGGTCAGCTTCAGGTGTTGCTAGGGGAAGCTATGGAGTGGACCTCATGTGTCTACCTCTAGAAGACACAGCTAAAACAATGGATTCATCAGTGGGTTCTCTTCAATGGAGTCACCACCATGGAGTTTCCAGGTTCACAGTTGCAATATCTGATGTACTAAGTTCTGATGCACCTTCAGAACTAGTAATCTTTGTCGTTCAACCCTAGGGAAGATATTCAATTCTGTCCCCGGTAACAGTGCCAGAAATGTTAGCACTGGAAGTCACCTTTAAATTGTAGCAGAGGTAAGCCCAATACCCATCAGTTTTTATGTCACAATGAATAAATTAAAGGGTGGTCTGATGGACGCAATCTCAGGATAATATTTCTTTAAGTCAGAAAACTGGACTGGTATGCATAGGTAGGTGAGGTCTTGATCTAACTTCAATCAGTGAGTTGTAGTAAGGATGAGTAGGGGGGAGAAATCGAGGAGAGTAAGGAGGTTTTCTATGGACATATGGTATTCCAATAGCCAAAGGAGAAAAACTCAAAATACAAGATCCTCTTGGTTCAGATTTTCAAAGAACTAAATGAAACCGTTATGAACTGTAATCAAACATACATCACAATTTGATAACAATAGCCTGACTGGATCATCCATGCCTGGGTCATTCAGTGTTGGAAGTAAATGGAAAAAGGAGAACTGATTAAAACTCGTAGTGATGTCTTTGTGATCAAACCTTCATCATAATAACACAACCACCCTCGACTAGATCGTCCATGCCCGAGTGTTCTAACACAACTATTTATAGATATACGAAAAGAAATTGGCTTTCATTAAACAAGAAGTATCAAATAATATCATAACTAGATAACCAAAGGCTTAACTAAAACTTTACAAACAGGAGCTCAGCTCAACCATTGACCATAACAAAATATGGGGATGACTTCGATATACTCAGAGCCAAAAACAATGAGGCATGCTCGAGTCCTCACATTGAAGGGATTACATATGCATGTTTCCTGGAAGACTATGCATGCATTCCCTGGTCAGTCGTGAACTTGAGTCAGACACAATCACATTCCAGAATGGGCCTACAAATGAGTTGACCAACTGACAGTNCATGCTCGAGTCCTCACATTGAAGGGATTACATATGCATGTTTCCTGGAAGACTATGCATGCATTCCCTGGTCAGTCGTGAACTTGAGTCAGACACAATCACATTCCAGAATGGGCCTACAAATGAGTTGACCAACTGACAGTACTTTTCTGGAATTTCCATTTATGGTAGAAACGATGTCCAACCACCACCAACCGCTTCAATAACTACTTCATTGGGATCGGGGAGGCCCGAGTCAACTCTACACCTAAAGGATGTGGTCATTTTCCCTTGGATATCTAATGCTTCGTTGGACCGCTACAAGGGGACAAAGTTGGTGAACGTGAATAAGGCTAACGGGGCAGAGGCGGTTGGCATGGAATCAATGGGCGAGGGATGGACAGGTGGAAATTCATGGAAGAGGAAAGGTGATTGGGAAAATGAGGGCAACAAAAAATGTGTGTGGTGATGTGTAATAAGACATAGGTGAAGCGGCACAAGATCATGATGTGGAGGTGGAAGAGAGCCTACGGTAGTAAGCACAGTGGGGAAAACCTTCCCAGTTGGAAGTGAGATGGAGTACAAGGGGAGAATACATGGAAGGAGATGGTAGGCAGAAGTGAGGAGGGATATGAAACAAAGGTGAGTGGAGGACAGGTGTGCTACAATGAAAGTATGAGGGGGAGTGATAGATTTGATAGGCAGAGGAGAGAGATGGAGTGGGGGACAGATGGAAACAGGAGGATCGAGAGGTAAGTAGGAGTGGCAAGTGGTTTTCTCAAAGGGAGGGGGGTAGGCGGTTAATGGTTTAGTGTGGGGGGGGGTTTGATTTCATGAGG
>ML814505.1:29462-40293 GCA_009831015.1 Picea engelmannii | reverse complement strand
AGCTTCTGCTTGAGAAATGCCCAAGTCCTGTAAAATCCTGCGTAACCAAACAATTTCACATGTTGCTTCCCATGCTGAGATGTATTCTTCTTCTGCTGTAGAAGTAGCAACTGTAGCTTGTTTCTTACAATTCCAAGATACTGTTGCTGAACCCATGTTCATTAAATAACCCGATGTTGATGCGCGATCATCAATACTTCCTGCAAAATCAACATCTGAAAATCCACTAAGCACAAAATTTTTAGTCTTTTTGTAAAGAAGACCAAAATCTTTTGTTCCTTGGATATATCGAAGAACTCTTTTAGCTGCATTCCAGTGACTGTCTTGGGGTTGTTTCATAAAGAGAGAAAGAATACTGATTGCATAAGATAGATCTGGGCGAGTGTTTGTCAAATAAATCAAGCTGCCAATCAACTGTCGATAAAGAGTGTTGTCTACCAATCCCCCCCCGTTCAAATTTTGAAAGTTTTAAGTTTTGTTCCATAGGGATAAGAGATGGTTTACAATCCTGCATGATAAAACGCTGAAGAAGTTCTGCTGCATACTTACACTTAGAAATGAAAATATGATGGGGATGTTGGAATACTTCAACACCAAGATAGTAGTGAAGGAGTCCCAAATCTGTCATCTTAAAACCTGCATGTAACTCCTTTTTCACCTGTGCAATATGATCATCATTGTTTCCTGTAATGACAAAATCATCTACAAACATAATAAGAATCACTAGATAAGAACCCTGTTGACGGATATACAATGTATCATCAGATTCACTCTGATGAAAACCAACCTTCCTAAGGTATTCATCCATTTTGGTATACCAAGCTCGAGGAGATTTCTTTAACCCATATAAAGCCTTAATTAATTTGCAGACTTTATGTTCCTGTCCTGCAATTTCAAAATAGGGTGGTTGCTGCATATACACATCTTCCTGTAAGTCTCCGTTGAGAAAAGCACATTTTACATCCATTTGATGAATTTTCCAACCTTTCTGAGCGACCAATGCAAGTGTTAATCGGATAGTATTCCATTTAGAGGTAGGATCAAAAGTTTCCTCATAATCAATGCCTTCTTGCTGCGCAAAACCTTTAGCCACAAGTCAAGATTTATACTTGTCAATTTCGCCATGTTGGTTTTATTTAATTCTATAAACCCATTTGCATCCGATGGGTTTAACACTTGTAGGACAATCAACAAGTTTCCAAGTGTTGTTATCAATGAATGCTTGATATTCCTCAACCATAGCCTGTTGCCATTCTTTATGTTTGACTGCTTCCTTGTAGGTGGAAGGTTCAGTAAAATCATTCGCTACTAAGGCAAAATTCCCTTCATTGTTGTGTGATCCCCTTGTTCTTGTTTTATTTTTCTCATTAGGCCTTACATCTTTCAAAAGTTGAACTGCCCACTTTGGTAGTTGATGTTCACTAGTTTGGGGATCTGTATTATCATTATTGTAAATTGGATTAATATAAACTGATGCTCGTCGATCAGTTGAAGAGTTTGGAGGTGGAGAATCATTTTCAGATGAACTGCCGCTGCTAGGAGATTTGGATGAACTGCTGGAAGAACCAGAGGATGTTGTCGAAGTAACTGGACTGGATGAAACATCTTCAGATGAAGGAAAATCAAGTTCATACCAATTAAGTGAATTTGGCGAACTTTGAACTGTTCCTTTTCTTTGATTTCCTTTAGCTTCTAACTTTTGAAGAAGACTTTCTATTTCGTCAGTACTTTTACTTTCAGTTTCATCAAAAATGACATCCCTGCTCACAATAAATTTGCCATTAGACAAAAGTCGATACCCTTTCTTCTCATCAGAATACCCAAGCATTGTGCATTTCAAACTTCTTGAGTCAAGCTTAGTTCGCTTTTCTTTCGGAACTAAAGCATAACATACTGACCCAAAAACTCTAAGATGTTTAACTTGAGGTTTGAAACCAAACCATGCTTCATAAGGTGTGATTCCATCCAAAGAAGTAGTTGGAGATCTGTTCCTTAAGTATATAGTTGTATGAATAACTTATGCCCAATATTTAGAACTTAACCTTTTAAAACTCAACATAGATCTTGCCATTCCTAACAAAGTGCGATTCATGCATTCTGCGACTCCATTTTGCTGAGGAGTGTAGAAATTAGTAAGTTGTATTCTGATCCCATGGTCTGAGCAATAAGTGTTGAATTCATTAGAAGTGAATTCTCCGCCATTATCTGTTTTGAGTGTACCTATCTTTTCTTTAACTTCATTTTTAACAAGTTGTCGAAAAATCTTAAATTTGTTGAATACTTCTGACTTTTGTTTCAAGAAGTAAACCCAAGTTATTCTACTGAAATCATCAACAAAGAGTAAAAAATATTTGAAACCACCGAAATAATTTTTGAGGGGTCCACAAACACCACTGTGAACTAGTTGCAACCGTCGATTTGCACGCCATGAACTTGTTGAAAAAATTTCTCGACTCTGTTTGCCATAAATGCATGCTTCACATTTTGAAGTATCCTTTTTTAAAGTGGGAAGTCCCTTAACCATCCCTTGTTTTTGTAGTTGAGACAGACTATCGAAGTTGAGATGTCCATATCTCACATGCCACAATCTGATAGGAGAGATACCTATACTGACTGATCCTACAAAATCTAAATGTCGTGGAATAACTGTTCCTTTCATCCTTGACAGTTTTCCGTCTTCATATCCTGTCATCACTGTTTTCATATGTTTTTTAACTGAATTTATCTTCACCAAGCCATCCTCCATAATTACTTGATGTCCTGCCTGTCAAATTGTGACTAAAGACAACAAATTCTTTTTGAAAGTGGGTACATACCATACATTTGAAATTAGTCGTTCTCCAATATCAGGTAAATAAACTTTAACGACTCCTTTTCCATAAGGAGTATGTTGAGTATTTTTTTTTTTTAAATAAGAGTAAGTATTATATTAAGTTCTTGCTAAAGCTGGTAAGAGTGTCAAAATACAACATCATACTGGCTGCAGTTACTGGACTACCCCAACAGAGGGGAAACCAATCCAGCCAGCCCCCATGTCTCAAGTTTAAGATTGCCATTGGACCAGTAGAAAAACTAAGTTCATGTTGACTATCATCTAAACTATGAACCTAAGAAGACTTGAAAAATAGCACTGAGGAGCTAAACACCTGGCAAATAGCCTATCCACGTGGTGCAGAGTTCTTGTGTCCATGGTTCTTCTGCGATATACGTCGGCTGGACATCCCAGCACTTTTCCTTTTGCTCGTCACGCTCCAGTTCCTCAGCTTGACCTTTGCTTTCTACTTCCTTCTGCTTCGCTTCTGCTGGTCGCAGCCCTCTATCCCTTCCTTCACCTGTAACAGCATCAGGTGCCTCCCCTGGAGCAGGGTCAGTTGGGCCCGAGGAGAGCTCAGAGTGCATAGTCGAGAGGAGATGAAGGAAAGTCACGACATTTTCTTCTGTGGTCTGCAGACGATACTTGAGGTCCGCGACCTCCTTTCTTAGCTCAAAAATTAAGTCATACAGGATTACCAGTCAATCTTTGAAGTTCTCGCTGTCGAGGTGGGCCGTGGGTTGGAGGCACGCTCGTTTAGAGTCATTGTAAGTCGGTGGTGCAATACTCAAATTGCTTGAGGGTCCAGGGAAAGTCATGGTTGTTGTGAAATGCATTTGGGGGTCCTGAGAGCAACGCAAAATCTGAGCCGACCCTCGTGGAATAGTGGCCATGGATTGAAGAAGCTAAGTATGTGAAGGTGGAGGGGTGGAAGTGGAGCAACGAAGCATAGACTGTGAAGGTGGCGGGGTGGCAGTGGTGGATGGAATTTGAGGAGGGGAAGATGAACAGGTCGAAGGGGAGACTGAAGGCGAGACCGGAGGTCGACGGGGCTTCCAGGGGGAGCCCCTCTTCGGCCTTCCTCTAATCCTTTCTTTCATGTGTGCAGGTGGGCGGGTCTTGATGAAGTTGAACCAGAGGTGTAGAAAGACTATGGAGACAACAACTGAGTGGACCTGGTCCTGTTTTCACCGTGAAGGGAGGAGCCCCTCAGATCGCATACAGAGGAGAAAAGGGTGGCGTAAATGCTCCTTACCTCGACCATAACCATGCCTTAAATGCAATTTAATCACCTGGGACGACACCAGCCTGCGACACGAGCCCATCACATGGCTCTGTGTCGCGTCGGACTGTGTCCTGTCCCATCTGTCGCCACGAGATACCCACTAACACCCCATCCGGGGAAATATCTACTGATCCAGCTTTTCGACAACACTGCTGGAGGATAGGGTGATCTGGGTTCTGGGAATAAAAGCATCGGAGGTCTGGTCCTCTCTAGTCAATGCCCACATTAGCCAACTCATCCGCAACCTGGTTCGCCTTCCTTATGACGTGTGTAGGGATGATCACCTATTGAGGATGTAACAGACCTATAATGAGCTGCAAGCCATGAGTTAGCCTCCAGCTTGGCGAGATCTTGTCTGGGTTGACCCCGTGCAGGAGTCTGTGCAGCAAGCCAATGATGACCTGAGAGTCTCCCTCGACGATGAGCTTTGTATAATTATGCTGGGAGGCCATTTGCAAACCGTTAATAAGGCCCCAGAGTTCTGCCGTATTATTCGTGGAATGCCCAAGGGGGCCTGCTCCGATGGCTAAGATGTGTCTGAGATGATTATGGAAGACCACTCCATAGCCTACATATCCCGGATTGCCTTTAGACTTTCCGTCAAAATTGAGTTTGAGGAAATATTTTGGGGGAGGAGACCAAAGGGAAGGGCTGTTTGGATGAGGGGTGGGAGGGGGCGAGGAGGGTGTCTGGGAGGGAGGAGGAGGAGTCCAATGTCGCATGATGGGGAGCTCGAAGGGAGAGAAAGCTAAGTCGGCATCTGACCAGAGTCTAAGATGGAGGGTTTCCAAGAGGTTGCGTTGGCATTGCTGCCAGCAGTGACCCCAAGGGTGAGCCTTATTTCTGAAGATTCTCCTGTTTCGTTCTTTCCAAATTTGCCAGAGGACAAAGCCAGGTAAGAGCTTCCAAATTTTGTTGAGGTAGGGAGAGCTAAAATCCCGATCCCTCCAATTTAAAAGATTTTCAATGATGCTATCTCTGAGTCGATCCGAGGTGCGCATGATTATCGCTACTTGATCCCAGACTTGGGCTGTGTAAGGGCAAGTATTGAGCAGGTGATTCAAGGTTTCCTCTGCCTCTCCACAAAGGGTGTAGATAGAGGGTCCAACAAACCCCCTCTTCAGGAGATTGTCCCAGGTAAGAATGCTGGAGTGTAAGACTAGCCAGAGAAAAAGGGTGATTTTCGGCCAGTGCTTCAGATCCCAAATTTTCCCCCAAATCCCCGTGTCTGTGGTGTGGTCTGTCTTAGTTTTAATTTGGTAGGCTTCCTTCACGGTGAAGGATCCCCATGGTTTGTAACCCCATATTAGAATGTCTTCACCAGCGCGTATAGGGACTTTCCTCTTATCCAGTGTTTTGTGAAGAGGTACTAGATCGATTGGCTGCGCCAAGTTAAAGCACGCCCGATCCAGGTGCCAACAACGCTAGGTGTCCCCATCATGGTTGTTCTGCCAGTAGTCCGCTACCTTTGTTAGGCCTATGCCTGTAGCATGGGTACAAATGTCACGGGCCCACTCTTCAGTGTTTAAGGCTGGCCATTGTTGCCAGGAATCTTGCTAGAACAGAGCCGTTTCCCCATTTCCTAGCTCCCAAAACGCATGCTGAGTGACAATCTGCCTACTCTTCTGGGCCGCTGTCCATATTAAGGAGCCAGTGTTATCCCCATTCCATCGAATGAGGTTATTCTCTACTGTGTTAGGGGCATATTTCTTCCTCCATAATTTAGTCCAAAGATCTGTGGGGTTTTTTAACCAGCACCACCAAATATTGGCGCTAAGGACCTTGTTCATTATAGAAGGATCTCTTATTCCCAGTCCCCCCTGTTCCTTAGGACTACAGATCTTTTCCCAGCTGACTAAATAAATCTTCTTTTCTTTGTTAAGGCCTTGCCAAAGGAAATTTCTTTGCAAGCATTTGATGGTGTTAAGAACAAATCTGGGGGCTGCTAGCACAGAAAAAGCATAGATTGGGAGGGCTTGAAGGACGGCTTTAAGCAGAATGAGATGGCTAGGCAGATTTAAAGCTCTAAAGGTCCAGGAGGAGAACCTCTTGGAGAAGGAAGAAAGAAGAGTCTCCCAAGAAGATTTTCTGAGGGCATTGTTAATCAGGGGTAAGCCTAGATATTTGGATGGAAGGGAGCTTCTGTTGAAACCAAGGATCTCCGATATGTGATGCTGCATCAGAGGGGGTGTATTAAAAAAGAATATTTGAGACTTATCCTTGTTGCATTCCAGACCTGAAGCCTCAGAAAAGGTTTGGATAATCTTCTTGAGTGAGTTGGCTTCTCTAGCAGTCAGGCTTCCCATCAAGAGGGTGTCATCCACGAATTGGCTATGAGAGATAGGCGGGGAGATGCCATGCAGAGGTAGACCGGTCAGAAGATTATTTTCCAGAGCAACGTGGATTGATCTGCTAAGTCCTTCCACCATGATGATGAAGAGGAAAGGAGGCAGGGGGTCTCCCTGTCTAATTCCTCTTGACAGGGAGAAGGTTTTCGAGGGCACCCCATTGATGAGCAAGGAGAAGAAGGCCGAGGAGGTTAGATTTAAAATCCAAGTAACCCAGTTTTGATCAAATCCAAAAGCTAAAATCATTGCTTTCATATATTCCCAACTGAGCTTGTCAAAGGCTTTTGATATGTCCATCTTTAGAAACATCCCTGGGGTTTTGGTTTTCTGCAGGGAGTGAATTACCTCATGCGCCAAAATGATGCTATCCAGGATTTGTCTGCCTTCAACATACCCTGATTTCTTTGGGGAAATGATTGTCGGTAGGATCAGCTTGAGTTTGCGGGCGATGACTTTTGTGAGGAGCTTGTAGATGACGTTGCAGAGGGATATCAACCTGTATTGCTTGGGTTTATTCGCCTGTCCCTCTTTGGGGATAAGGGAAAGAAAAGTTGCATTGAAAGCCTGAAGGACCTTTCCCGTGATCCTTGCATCTTCCAGGATTTCCCAGACCTCTGTTCGAATCATCTGCCAGCAATAGTGGAAGAAATCGCTGGTGAAACCGTCTGGGCCCGGGGCCTTGCCTTTGGGTGTGTCTTGGAGCGCTTGATCTACCTCCTCGATGGTGAAGGGTATAAGGAGGGCTGCATTCTATTCCTGAGTCACAAGGGTAGGCACGTGCCTTATAATCTTGTTGATTGCTTCATGTCTGTCTGTAATGGGTTCTGTGAGAAGGTCTTGGAAGTAATCAACCAAATTTGTTTCCAGGTCAGCATGGGAGTGGAGAGTCTCCCCTTTGTCTGAGATGAGATGTGTGATCTTGTTGGATTACCTTCTCTGGATAGTAGTTCGGTGGAAGAATTTAGTGTTGCGTTCCCCTTCCTTGAGACATTGTATACGCGACTTTTGTCTCCATAGTATCTCTTCCTGTCTTTTCTGTTCTGCGATCTGTTGGTTCACTTTGAGTTCCTGGCTTCTGAGCTCCTCTGTGATTCCTTTCTCTCTTATGCTGCACTGAATTTCCGCCATTTGCGCCGTGAGATGTTTTTGGGAGTCAAAGATGATGCCGAATGTGTACTTGTTCCAGAATTTTAGTGTTTGTTTGAGATTCCTCAGCTTTTGCTGGAATCTATACATCTTGGATCCATAGGAAATTTCTGCCTCCTTCCACCAACCTTGTATATTTGCTTGGAAGTTTGGATGGTCCAACCAAAAATGTTCAAAACGGAAGGGTTTCTTTCCCAGAGTGGCTGGGACATCCAACCATAACTGTATGGGCCAGTGGTTCGATCCGATGCGATTTAAGATACTAGACTCCATTGCAGTGTCGTCCATCATGAGGGGCTCCGACACAAGGAAGCGATCTAGTTTGCAAGCGATCTGGTGCAGTCCTGTTCTTCTGTTGGACCATGTGTGAATGCCATTACTGGCCTCTAAGTCAATTAGCTGAAGGCCATCTATTAAACTGTTGAAGTCGCCGGAGTCACTGTCCAGTTAGCGTGATCCTCCTTTTTTTTCCTCCAGGCTGTGGATGATATTAAAGTCACCCCCCACTATCCATCTGTGGTATTCTGTGAGGATGGAAAAGTAACTTAGTCTTCTGAGGAAGGCCTGTTTTTCTCTTGGAGTGGCCGGTCCATAGACGCTTGTCAGATGTCCTGGTTTGTCCGAGCCAATGAGCCTATAATCGGTTGTTATAGACCATCTGGTGGTACAAAAGGTTTCCAGCAGGATAGTGTTGGTGTTCCAGAGGATAGCCAATCCTCCAGTTTTTCCTGCGGAATCAATTGAGACCACTCCTCCTTGCTTCCAGTAATAAGGGAGTAGTCGATTCATGTCTTCCGAGGTACATTTTGTTTCCTGTAACATCACAACATCCGGTAGTTCTGCTATGATCAGATCTCGTAGCAGTTTCTGTTTGCTACGTTCGTTGAGGCCTCTGATGTTCCAAGATATGATTTTCATGATGACTGGGGGGGGGGGGGGGGGGGAGAGGGGAGAAGCTATCCGAGATCAAGTGAATCTTCCCTGAATTTACCATAAAGCTTCCAATTTCCTGTATGAGCTTATTTGTTGATTTCCTTCCTCATTTTTTCTCATCCTTTTGGCCTTTAGTTGGGTTTTTTGTTTGACTATCCTGGATACCCAGTGCTCTGCTTGCTTGGGCTGAGGAGCCCGCAGAGGAGTTGAGGAACACTTTGTGCACCTTTTTGAGCTGGTCCCTGGGTATAGTGTAAATTTTTTGATGCCTATAGGCATGCTCAAGGTGCTCCAAATCCACTCCCACTAGGTCATCTTCTTCCACTTCCATGTCCTCATCCCCATCGTCTATCTCGTGCATCTCCGATGGTTCCCTCAGTAGGCCCTTGGGGGGAGGTTCCAATTCCTTAATCTTCGCTGGTTGTTCAGCCTCTCGGTTTTTAGATTGAGAGGCCGTATGCTGGGGTGGGGGATCCACATGTGCTGGGTTTGAAAATTCTTCTGGGTTATCTTGTAAAATTACAAACTTATTGTTGGTGGAAGGATCTTTACTTACCTGAGTTGGTTTCTTTCTGCCACCCTGTCGTCTACGCCCTGCCTGTTGCATAGAAGGGAATATGTTCATAATCGATAGTTTGGGTCCAATATTCATCATGGTACTCCAGCATAATAGACCCCGGAAGCGGCTTGGCTATGTTCAAATAAACACAGATTCTTGCATATGATGTGTATCATCTCTACTTAGTTGCTTCGGAACATTTAACATAAATACCAATGGTGTTGCCTATGCCAGCTAGGAACTCCTTCAACCAGAATTCCTAGGGAAGAGAATATAGCCTGATCCAAACCGGTGCATGGGTGAAGTCCTCCTTTTCGGGGCTGAACTTTTCTGTCCAGAATCTCAAGAAGAGTCCCGCCGAGTTGTAAAAATAGGGCCCTCCATAAAAAATACGGTTTCTGTCTTTGAGATTGTGGAGGATGATCGTGAAGAAACCCTTCAATCCTAGTTGGAGATCATAGTGAACTTTTGGCCTCCACCAGTACTGTATCCATTTGACCAGATCTCGCTCTGAGGGCCACAGCCCTAAAAACTTTCCCACCAGGGCATTATCTCTCATGTATTGTTTCTGTTCCTCTATACGGGGTGATTTTATGACGTATTTTGGGGATTGTGGTGCTTGTGGGATGCACTTACGAGGGATCCAAGGGGTCGAGGCGCTTGCAGAGATGCTTTCCTTAGCTGGATCCATATCCATGTCCCGATCCTTGAATGTCCCTTCGACCAGCAGCTGCGCTCACATATCTGGAGGCGTTTCAAAGGTCAGTCTCTTCACTCTGGTCGCTGGATCTTCATTAGCCATGACTCGGTTGTAGGAGACTCCATTCGGAGCCCCCCCCTGGCTCTGCGCAAGCCCCTGCGGGGCCGTCATCTTGTGTGCTCAGTCCTCTGCAGATGTCAGTGCCTAAACCCTAGAAAACCTCTCTCCTAAGGAGTATGTTGAGTATTATTTGCAAGAAAAACAGAATTAAGATGACATTCTTTAAAATCCCAAAAGAAGTCACGTCTGAAAGTCATGTGTTGAGATGCCCCTGAATCTAAAATCCAAGCATCTTCATAATCACTTTGAAAGTCATTTGAAATCTATAATGTTGAATATGAGGTAAACACATATTCTGAATCATCATCCTATCGATCATTAGAAAATTGTGCTGTGTTTTGTTGAAATTTGGCGATTTTGTCAATGGAAGTGCGACAATCTTCTGCATAATGACCGAATTTGTTACACCTTCTGCAAACAATTTGACTGAAGTCTCTCCCTCTGCCAAAATTCTGTCCTCCAAAATTTTGTCCTCTGCCCCTGCTTTGATTTCTGGACGGAGTCTGTCCTCTTCCTTGATTGTTGCCTTGAAAAGAACCTTTGCCTTGACTATTTCCTCTTCCTTGAAAATATCCTCTGCCTTGATTGTTTCCTCTTCCTTAAAAATACCCTCTTCCTTGACTGTTGCCTCTGCCTTGACTATTTCCTCTTCCTTGACTATTGTCTCTGCCTTGAAAATTGGTATCTCTATGTTGGCCTCATCCATGACTTTGAACAAAATTTCCTCTTCCTTTGCTGCTATGACTGTCACTGGAAGGCTTACTTGTGCTTGCTTCTGAGAGAAAAACATCTTCGCCAACTTGTTTTTTCTTTCCAAAAGTTTTATTGTGTTGAGACAATAGTTCACTTAGTTCATCAAATGTAAGCTTGTCTGACTTACCAGTGACTTGTAAAGTCTCTAAAAAATGTGTATAAGAAGAAGGCAATC
>ML814504.1:82235-95694 GCA_009831015.1 Picea engelmannii | reverse complement strand
GAATTGACTCCTGTGTCTTTATTTTCCTTTTAATTTATTGTTGCATTTCCCTTCAGCATATATATATGAAAAATCAGAATCTTTGCATTGAATAACTTGTTTAATGCATTCTCTTCAGGATGCAATATTTACATCTGTAATTTAAACTTGAAAATTAATGGATTCCTTTCAACTAATACTGAAGTCTAGGTGTGGAATCTTGTTTAATGTGTTCCTTTCCACATACAATATTTACATCTGTGGTTTAAACTTGATTACTCATTTCCTTCAGCTGATAGTATTTAAATCCATGTTTAAACTTTGATTATGCATTTCCTTTAGTTGATAGTATTTAAATCTATATTTAAACTTTGATTATTGCATTCAGCATGAGCATACTATGTGAACCCTTGGAAATTGGATTATGCAGTTCTTAACGGATTATAATTGTTTATTTATTTCCTGAAAAGTTTGTTTTAAGAAAATTCGGTTACCAATCTAAGGATGGGACCCTTGCTGCTACGAGGGTACACATCAAGAAATCTTTGGTCCACTCCACCACTTCGGCCTGTGGATGGTTTACAACAATGAAGTGAATGGAAGAGAGACATTAGTTTCCCAATTTCGCAAGTTAAGTGAACTTCATAAATTAGATCTCTGATAATCTCATTTCGTATTTTACTCTGGTAATTATTCTATATCCTCGTTTTGACTTCTGTTGAACAATTTGTTGTTACTAATTATGGATTTGTGATTTCCTTGCAGGATTTTCAACCTTTAAAATCTCTGGATTCAAGACAACACCATGCGCAAGACAAGGTATTCGGGTTTCAATTCACAACTCTTAAGAATGTACTCTAGGTTCTAAGGAAGTGATACGATTTTGTTCTAGAAGGCTATCATCATGGAAGGATTTGTTTTAGATGCCTATGGACAACTGGTTATCTATAGTTGTAACCTTTAAAGAATGAATAGGAAGGGAAAACCCCTTTTGAAATAAGATCTCATTGTTTCTTAGTTATGAATCATAGTGTTGTTCTTTGTAGAGTTTGAATACTTAGTTAATTTCTGGTCTGATTCTAGGAGATGGAACATGTTTTATGTATTTTAATTCACTGAGCCTTTGCTCCTGTATTATTGCATATCAAAACAAAAGAACTTCATTTGTGGAATAACTGAACTGTACAATTTCATGCCATTAGCATAGTCATAATAAAAAAATATTTATTCCATTTTTCTCATGTGTCCAAGCACTGATAGTCTTTTCGTATGAGTAGTTAGATGTTTTAGTAGTTCTGATAATTTTGTACAACAATTATATATATATATATATATATATATATATATATATATATGGATATTCCTACCATATATGGATAATCATTCTAAGTCTCGTTTTTGCATTTGCACGGTCTGGTATTCTTAACTATCTAATATGGCACTGTGTATTTAACTTACAACACTGTGTCTAGATGTATATTTAAATCTCAATTTAATTCTAGAATTTCTTTTAACATTTGTACAGTCTAATGTTACTTGAACTGAACACATGTGTACGTGTGTTCATAAGTCTTGTAGGGATTAAAAAAGCTCTGAATGATTCTATTTTATTTAACTTACATGTATAACCTAGATACCTACCATAAATGACACACCATGGCTTTCATCATTCTATCTGTTAACTAAAATTAGACTGTATTTACAACAACTAAAACATAGCATCTTCAATACTTATTTTGTGAACAAAAATCAGATTGTACCTAAACAACTAACACACAGTAGCTTCATTACTTTATTTATTAACAAAATCAACTTCCAAGGTTCATCCTACAAATCGTTTTATTTCACTTAGCCATCATCCAGTAAAACAATTCAGCAAAAAATAGATGGGAGTACTTATCTGAATGAAAAACTGGGAAAACAAAAGGAACAACCAAGTTCCTCCTAACCATTGGAAAAAACAACCAATTTACTTGCTCTGATCACCCCCTAGCCTGACCATGAATCCATGAGGGTGAACTCCAAACTCCTCCTTAACTATTGTCCTCTTCCAGAATCAGGAAAAAATCTCCTTGCCTCACACTCAGAAACTAGTGTTCATAACAGCAAGTGCTATTTCTTTTCCCCAACATACTAGGAAACGTTCGGCCTCCTCCCATATGATATATATGCCAAAAGCATTTGTGCCTAGCTCTTTTCCAAATGGGAATTTTCCCAGCTTCACAAATCCATGATTTTTAGGGATTGTCAATGGCCAAATTCCTGATTTACCACTTGTAACATTCAGCCCTGAGGTAGTTCCAACATGATCCCCACTCATGGAGTCATGTTCAGATGATTTCAACCTGGTTGTTCCATTTGTCTCTTAGGAATAAATATAAAAAATATTTTTTTCTTACAAGTTTTATTGTTAAAGAGTTGGTTGGAAAAATCAATTATTTTCCCAATAGTCAGAAAAATAAATTACAATCAACTAAATTCAGAATTCGAAATTTCCATAAATGGCAATAATTTTCCAATTTTGAATTTACCAAAAATGGAAATAAATTCCTAAGTATTTTTCAAACTTCAATAATAATTTATTTTTCGGAATGTTACATCCTTCCCCCCTTCAGTACAACATTGTCCTCAATGTTCGTTCCTTTCTCTGAATAGGCTTGGATGAGATTTCTGCAAATCTGCCTCCAATTCCCAAGTGGCCTCCTTAGGACTAAACTACTTCCATTGCACTTTTACCTGGGCGATGACTCTATTCCGTAGTGCTATTTTTCTCTTGTCCAGAATGCATAGAGGTTCCTCTTGGAACTCTCCTTTTGGTTCCACCTGCACCATGTCCCAATCAATCATGTGAGTAAGACCATGAACATAATTTGTTAACAAAGAAACATGAAATACATTATGAATTTTTCAGATTTGCAGGAAGTGCAAGTTGGTATGCCACTGCTCCAATTCGAGCTAAGATGTCAAAAGGGCCAAAAAACCTGGGTGCCAGCTTGGGACAATTTCCTAGATTTAGCGAACTTCTTCTCGCTTTGAATTTTAAATAAACATGGTCTCCAACTTGGATTTCCTGGTGTCTTCTTTTCAGATCCGTGTAACTTTTATGTCTGTCCTATGCTTCTTTTAAATTCTGTTGTAGTTTTCTTACCATATTTTCCATTTCCTGGAGCATTTATGGCCCCACCATGACTCTGTCGACTGGGTTATCCCAACTAATCAGAGTTGTACACTTTCTGTCGTATAGTACTTCGAAGGGGCTCATTTTAGCTGATGTTTGGTAACCATTATTGTACATAAATTCCACCAAGTGCAGGTATTATTCCAACTTATCTGTATCAAGTAAGCTAGAAAGCCAGCATTGGTAAGACATGGTACCCCAATAGGTGATAGTTTTGTGAGCATCTTCCCCTTTTACTTTGATTTTCTTACACCCAAACAAACTATCAAGTAAGGGCCTTAACTGTGATTCTACAACCTACTGTAGAACCATTTCCATACTGAGAGGAGGAAAATGATTTCTCATAATATCTTGCTTGAAATTTCGAATATTAATAGAGTTTCTAATATTACCGGTGGTCCTCGAAGAAGGTTCCCAATTGGAAACCCATTCAGGGTGGACTAAAAAAAACATCCCATCCTTTAAGAATGTTTCCAAATCCCTTTAAAAAGTTTCCTTAAATGAAGAGTTAATAGATCTTTGTTCTTGCATAATTGGTTTCATGCCTTCCTTATTGGGGATAGAATTTTGTAAAATGCCAAGATCAAAACCATGAAAATCCTTATAAGGCCAAGCAGAAACCTTTCGAAATCCACCAAGTATCTTGGCAAACTTCATTTTTTCATTATCAGAACATTGGGTATCTATGTTATCATTCTTTGAATATTCGAGTGCCCCAATGTTTCAGTAGATGGTTTCACCCACCTTCATTTGAAACTCCTCTTTTTTTTCTTTATTTCCTACAACACTCAATGAAAAAAAAATGTCAAGAGGAGTCAATCTCTCAGGACTCTTATTGTTTTCTATGAAAATAATTTCCTTGGGCTTGAGAGGTTCATGTTGAATGAAAGAAAAAATACGATCATTGTTAGGGAGGGCCTGCCAAGATTCTATATTTTCAGGGACATACAGACAATATACAGATTGAAAAGAACAATCAGGCATGCGAGGAAAAAGTTGTTGATTAGGAGAGGCTGCAAAGACAGGTAACCGACTAGCCATTGAATTCAACTCCCTCTTAACATGAGTGATGTTGAAAGATAGAAGGTTCTAGATAAGATCCCAAATAGTTTGGGAGTATCATTCCATCAACTTGTTGCTAGGAGAGAACATTTTATGTATCAAGTTCACAACAAGCTCAAAATATCCAAAAGATGAAAGGTGACCACAACCAAGATTAAGGGCATTTTCAATGCCCAATAATAAAGCTTCGAACTTAGCATCATTGTTAGTACAAGAAAACTCCAACCTGTAAGATAGATTATGATTTTTTCCTGTAGTGTAAACCAAGATAATGTCAGCTCCATTTCCTTCATTAGAGAATGAACCATCAAAGTGCATGTGCCATCTATCATCATCTAAATTGATTTTTTCCAAAGGAATATTATCCTCCTTGACAAAGATGGAATATACTCCTAGGTCTTCTTCGATATAGTTTATGCTAGATTGCATAACACTCTCTATGTAGGGTGAAATTCTTCCCTCTCTAAGGACTATAATGTTCTTACCATTATGAGGAACAAATAAATGTATCTCGTCGAGTGAGAGATATCCACATGTTAAGGATTGACAATCTCTTCCCAAGATAATTGAGTAATTGCTTACATGCATATTAATCACATGAATGTTGAGGGTTGTCCTTATCTTGGGATGAGCGCATAAAACCAAGGTTATGTCCTTAATCTTGCCTATGGTTGTTTGTTGTATACTATTATAGGAGAGCATATTTCTAGTGTTTTCATTTGTACAATACAAGCCTATTTCTTCCATAATAATATTTGACATCACACTTGGGCCCAAACCACCATCAATGAGGCAACAATGGGCAATTTTATCCATAATATTTACATAAATATAAAAAGGGGGATTTTTTACAGGGTATCTAAAGTTATGTAAAACTACTTTATTTACAGAATAATCCTCTTTTTTTACCTCTTCATAAATATTGGATACAATAGAGGCTTTTCCTTCCATGAATTGTTTTAGATGCATCTGTTTCTTAGGGATGACAACCATGCCTAGAAGGGTTGCATCTTGTTTGATGTTGGCCAACTGATTCAAGATATTGTATTTGGAAGGGGGGAGAGGAGGAGTGATTCCTTGACTCTCAGGAACCTTAGAAACCTAAAGAGTAACAGCGGTTGAGGATGAGCTTGAGCCAGTAGAACTGCAGGGTGGATCAAATTTTACCTTGGGAGCATAGGATTTGTTCCTAGTGTTGATGACCATGACATCCTTTGGCTCTACAAAATCTAGGACAACGATAGTATATTCTTGTCTTTTACCAAAAATATTATCTATGACACTCTTCTTTACCTCACATGTGGTTTTTTCATGGTGTTCCTCGCAAATGTTACACCAACTCCGAGGAAATATGGCCTTAGGCAAAAAATTATTTTCAGTTGAATTCCTAAAGGGGGTTGCAGAAGAGGATGAAGCACCAGGGGTGAGAGGGGAGACAGTTCCCTTCTGATCGAATTCTATCATAAGATTGTTCATGTATTCTACTAGTTGTAATAGGGTGAACATGTGTGTTTGTCTAACCGATTCTCCCTATGGAAGACCAGTTCTTTCACGTTATTCTTTGTATTTTGAGCAAACATGCAGAGAGAAATCGAGATTATCAATGGTTTTTTCCTCAAGCCTATGATGGTAGGGAGAAGACAATGCATTGTAGTAATGCATGAAAGCATCTTTGTTCTGAGGGTGGATAAGTTCACGAATTTGATTGTATAACTTGGTGAAACACAAGTTGAAAGACTTGATGGTATCACCATCCTTATAGGTGACATTATTGTATCCCCTTAACTTCTTGGCGGGGATTTTGGGTTGCCCATAAGTGGATTAGAACCAATAGATTAACTCCTCCCAAGTAGACAGAATCTTAGGAGGAAGGTCAAAGAATTCGACCATGGTCTTTCCTTCCAAGTAATTGACAAACAAGAACATGCAAATTTCATTGTCATTGTCCCCTATGTTATGACAAGCATTAGAAAATTCCACCAGGTGTTTGTTTGTACTAACAGTTTTATTTCCTGAAAACTTAGGTAGGTGCTCTTTAAAGTTTGGAAGTGGACGAGTAACATGTGCTCGGTTAAGAGGAGAGGACACATGCCATGGTGTGGTTGTGGAGTCGTCTTTGAACTGAAAAATTCCATACTTTTTAATGACTTTGGTGGGGTTTGTGGTAGATTGGACAGGGATATGGTGGTTATATAAGATACCAATCACTGATGATGATGAATATTGAGAAGATGGAGCACTTCCAGTGCCACTGGATCCACCACTAGATGAAATCATGTGGATGGTAGATGAGGAAAGAAAGATGAGTTGGATGAATCAGATAAAGTCCTCCTCATATCACTTAGTTGGGAAGATAACACAAAGTTTCTTCTTCCTATTTCAACAATAGGATTGAGTTCAGGTGACAAGCCTCTTCTTCTTCTAGAAGCACGAGAATCTAAGGACATGAAAGAAAGGCCAAAAATGAAGAAACAAAAGGTTACTGTTGATTTCTGGGCTATCTACATCTAGCTTCCAATCATTCTTGAGAACTAATATCTCATTCAATTGTTTCCCAAGAATGGTTAATATCAGCATGGGTATTGGCAGTGTCTAAAATGGTTTTAAATAGATTCAAAGCATGGTTGGTCTGGTCTTGAAGACCGGGCTCAATATTAGGTTGCCTTGCAACAGGCACAGTCATTAAGAAATAAAATAGTGAAGGATCAATAATAGAAAATGAATACGTATCGATGAAAATCGAGTATAAAATTTAACTGGAGAGATATCGAAGATCTCCCCAATATGGTCTCCAAATAAATGTTGAGGAAAATATATGAAATAATCTTACTAAAGTATTTTCAGACTCTTCTTGGCTAAAGAAAAGTAGATGGGAATATCACCCTATGTTTATAGCCAACAAAAATAGCATCCTAACTCACAAGTATTAATTACGACTGCTTAAGCTAGTCTTTTATCAATAAAAATTTTGCTGGAAATTTACTTTTTATGTAATTTTATGAACATATCAGTTGCTGAATTGAACATAAAGATCGAAGTAAAGTCACTAATATGATAATCAAGCCAGATGAGAAATAAAGAAATCCTTTAATTCATTCAAATTCACTAAAAAGACATTTTCTTTACAAAATATCATGCAAAAATTTTGGACCAAATTCAAAATTAGACATCCTCGATGGAACATACAAAAGGTACCCTGACATAAAACCAAAACTGAACTCTAAAAGTGAGATCATCTTGGCACATATTGCTTCCCACTCGACTTTGCACAATAGCCTTTGTTAGTCATGAAAACTAATTCACAAATAGACAAGTCTACACAGACTATCAAAGATAGATCAACACCTCTGAAAAAACAAGTGTATGAATGATGTAATTCAACCCCGAATATTGTTGTGTACAATAAGACCCTGCTATCATAAAAGAGAATTAGGTTTGAGATGAATAAATGAATGAATGAAAACTGAACTATCTCAACATAAACTCAAAGAGAAAACCTTAGCATGTGTTTTCTTCTATCCTCTCCTTGTTCCTCCCTTTCCTTTTTCTTTTAAAAAAATTAGAATTGGTTGAAGTAGTTGAACCAACTCATTAGTTAAGTTAATTAAAAGAATCAACCAACTTTAGTTAGGGGGAAAAGTAATAATCACAATAAGGGTTATAAATAAATAATAACTAGTAGGTGGGACCCCTTTTTACTCCCTTTAGCTCATGACAATCATAACATAACTACTTAGTTAAGAAAAACACACCTCCTTGTGACTTCCATCCACATATTCACATTTGACAATTTATATCATGATATTTGAAATTATTTTCAAAAAATATTACTCATGTAACCAAAAATAAAACATGATGTCCAAAGTTTCCTAAAGTCAACTGTCATCAACAATAGATAAAAATAAAAACTCAAAAGCCATATTTCCCACTCTATGATGCAATCTTTCCTTGATTGCGGTTTTCATCCTTTGATTTTCCTGAATTTTCCTTGGGCTGTGTCGATCCCTTAGGCCTAATCTCACTTATCACATGGGAACAATCTCCCCTCAAATGCATTCAGGAAGACAAAGATTTGTTAGAGCCATTGGAGAGTGAGGAAGGGACATTAGTGGCTTTTCCTTTGTCAAGGGCATGGTGGGACTCAATTTTCAACCTTTTTCTAGCATGAGAGGACTGAACTGGTGAGAGGGAGCAGCTTAGACAATGGGGTTAATAGGTGGAGGATCAGATAGGGATAAAGTAGGCTAGCCATGATGTTGGGAGACTGTTGGGTGGACAATCTCTTTCCATCCATCATTTTCAAGAACCTTGGGTTGCAATGAGACGGGAGGGGGAACAAGGATACTAGGGGCTTGTGGAACTTGGAAAGGAGGCCTTTCAGGCCTGGGTTGGACCACTCCTTGCCCAATCCAATTGAAAAATCTAGCCTGAAACAACTGGTAAAAATCTTGTTAATCAACATCAAAATGTATGGAGAACATGGGCCTTCTTAGGCATCTGTTCCAATTACCTCTCCCTCTATTTCCTCGGCCATGATTATATCGGCTGAAAAAAACTCGTTCCTGCATGCATGATTGATTAGAAAATAATCTTTTAAATAACCTTACATGAAAACTCTTAAAAACATGAAATAGATTTGGCTCAACAATGTATCACACTCATGCAATTCAATCCATACAAATTATTCTACTATTTATCAATGAGTAGGGGGGTGAATAAAGGGTCCTGGGATATGTGAGGGGTTTGTATTGAGAGAAACATGATGAGGGGGGGGGAAATATGATTACTACCCAAAGAGAACAACAATCAACTGCAAACCAAAGAAAACATCACTGTAATTCAACCAAGAAACTGTTACTTCCAATTCTTTCAACACATAATTTTTCTTGTGTATAATCAGTTTTAGAACAGGGAGTGAAAAATGAATCTGGGAAGGCGATGGGGTTGTAATTAGAGAAAAATGAAATAATGATGGGAAATGAGAGCAGGTACTATTCACAAAATTAATCAAGTAATCCATATAGTCATTATGTTAAAAGGATATCCACCAACCAAACGATCATTGTGAACCAATAGCAATCATTGTGTATTAGTTAGTTCATGTTCATAGTCAAATATCTAACATAGTGCCATCACAAGACATTATGCATTCCACACAATCTGCAAGGGAGTTTTGTTCCTTTTATTTATCCAATTTACATCTTATGAAAAGTCTCAAATGTATAATAGTAACCATTTCCACTTTGATAACCATGAGAATCAGCCACTGCCCATGCATCACTTCAATCAACAAATACACTCAAAAGTCATGTTTCAAAATTTACAATGAAGTCATTCTGTCACTACAATCAGGCTTGTCATTTAAAATGCATGATATTCGTTAAACGTAAATAGTGGACAACCAACCCAATAATCCATATTTGAATTGTAAAACCCTGACTCATCATTTAAACAATCAGACAAAAGCGACCATTCCAACTCATGCCATGTTGTGGAAACACAAAATAATTCAATCAACGCAAGTGTAATTCTGTGACTGTACAACTTAATTCAATGTGACTCTAAAAAATCAAAATGTTGGGCTATCCATCTAACAAAATGAGGCAGCAACACCATGCCTAACTTCATAAAACAAATAATTGAATTGCAACAAATTTGTGCTTAAAACTATGTGACTATCTCTGAGTGTGGAACCTAAAATTATCCATATCATACATAGTGGGCAGCCACCCAAAACACTACGATGCAACATTTTCATTTTACACTTCTAAACACACAGTCACAGTGTTGAGCTATCAACTTACTATAGGATTTCTTCGAATTAATCAAACTGCAATCAACCATGCTCTGTAAAACTTAGGCTCATCCCTAATGATGCAATCAAATAACCATAACACATACAGTGGATAGATCTATTACAATCATTCTAGTTCCTATAATCATTTGGCCCAAAAACACTCATAGTTATAGTGACCATTTATTCATGGTTTAGGAACACCCTACAAACAAATGCATTATGCCTGTACATCATTTAACAATTTCAACCAATGCCAAGTTTAACATCCCAATAATCTTCAATGCAAAAGATAATGACTGTGTATCAACCCCAATCTTCAATAAACCAATTCAATGTTGAGCCTATACTTGGATTGTCGTAACAATCAATGATCAACCCAACATGTTGTGGCAACCACACATACCCATGCATCAACATGAAGTGAGGCTGTGACCCAATTAAAACAATATTGGATTATCAAACAGAAGGAAATTGACTGTGTATTTTGAATTGTCCAATTAACAATGCAGGGTTATCCATTGTAATAACATAGATAGTGACTAGATATCAAAACCAACACGATTGTCACATGACCAACTGGACAATTCTATACCCAATTTTGTCAACAATACACAACCATCCAACAATAACCGAGTAGTAAACTCGACAGGCCATGTCGGTCTTCTCTATCAACCCTCAAACCTATAGAGTTAAGGGTTTTTTCTGTGACCAACATAGGGAAAGACAGATTCGACTCCTTTCAATGGTGAAAATCTCTGAGACCAATGGTGCATACACAAGGAGAACCACAACTTATTCATGGACAGGTAACAAATCCCTCAACATGAGGGCTATAACAGAGGAGTGAGGCTCCAATTCATCCTGGTAATGATACTTAACACACATAGGGTATAACCCTCGTGGCTCTCGAGTCAAACAACCACAATGCTAAAGTGAAGACAGGGCCGAGAAAGAACAAAATAACCCATTGCATAACCTTTAGTGGTGGAAACAAACCAATTCTCAAGTGAACAAGACATGGTAACACATAGTGCTTCCAACCATTAAAACCCATAAAACCCATAAAACCAAAGACTAGATATAGCGATGCAAATGCATGAGGACAACCAACCACCCAAGACCAAACAAAAACCTTCCAACTAAAAAAGCAAGGATAAAAGAGATCCCTTATTGCTGCTAGCACTCGGGATGAACAATATCACTACATGACTTCAACATTATTGCAGAGAGAACCATCAACACTTCATTACAAAATCAGAGTTTTACACAGTTGCAATACTTAAGGAAATCACAAACCAATACACCTGATCCAATAATCATTTCATAACCAGAGCAGGCTCATGAATGGCCAAAAAAAAACATACCTATAATTGAACTTAAAACGTGAGTTGGTCGAGTGGTTCCTCTCTGCTAGGAAATCGGATCATAACCACAACAACAAGGTTGAAAAATATCCTGACTAGGGTAGCGGCCAATGGAAGGAATAAGGGTGACGTGCAATAAATTCATGTCACCTCCACCCATAGCTCATTAACTCATTAGTACATGACAACAAGATTTTGATTAACACCATTAATTTAAACCATGTGTTGGAATCTGCATCTACTACTTGTCAAATGCGCCATCCACATCATACCTCCCATTTCCAACTTGACCATATTACATATCAAATATATAATCCAATAAACCATGTATCGAATCATCACTAATAGTGCGATACACATCAACTTATGCCATAAAATAATCACCATGCATATCAACTATATAACTCAAAAACAATCGCATAGCTATTAACTTAATAGCTAGGATAACAACAACTCATTAAAAATCGATCCATGTAGTATAGTAAATAGCATGTTTTAGTTTCTTCCTTTTGATTTTATATTTCCTTTTGTTTTTTCCAATTGCTTGTGTATGTCATTGCTAACATGTTTATTGTGCAGATCTCTTAGTAATAGATCCAATAATAGATAGCAGTGATAACAAGGATAACATAGGCCATTGTGAAATAAAACTTGAACCTAGAGCAACAGAAAAACCACAGAACATGCCTTGTCCATCGCCAATAAAACTAAATTATATCACCATATAATCAATGTCGAACAGTAGCACGACATCAAATAAGCACCAGACCTGATCTCCAATCTACAAGGGGGTCCCACCTACTAGTATTATTTATCTTTAATAATAATAGGCTTTAGCAACACTTTGCGGGAAAAACTTCGTTGTGATTTTAATCGTCAACAAGAGGCACTCAGGAAGGTCAATTTATTATGTAGCTTTAAATTCATTTCCAAATTAGATCCTATCATACAAAGATATTTTTAAAATCCACTCTTCAAATTGTACAGATCGCTTTGCCAGGAAAATTAATAATATTAACTACTAGACTTCAACCTCCTACAGTGAACCAATAGAACACCACAATCGAGATTTATAAAATAAAATCAAAGATAAAGGAAGAGGAAGAAAAATCACACAAATTGGTAAATTTTGGGTTGTTCAAGATCTGTCATTCAAGAGACTGATGAATTTCCATGACTAATAATGAGAACACTTTAAATTGATGTATGAAAAGACCAAAGCACTATGAAATACCTAACGCTGATCCCGGATGATGTGTTGGAGTCGATGGGATGTTTTTTGATAAAAGGAGCACCTTAATAACCCCCCATCATATAACATGAGAAAAAAATTACTTGAAGAATACGATATGGAACCAACAACTGAGTGCAAAACTTATTGTGAATTTTACCCTTTAGTTTCTTGGTTTTCAAGAAAATCTCATGTCCAGTTGCACCATTAACCTAGTTTTCACAACTAGACTTATTTTTGTCTTTACTATTTTATTAATTTTTTATTTTTCTATGATATCATGCCCTACAAAAAGAATAAAAATCTCTTTCAAGTGTAGGGATAATTCCAATAGATCCATGTGCATAACATGATTACAAATTTACTCACATTTTGGTTTGAAAACTATACTTTGATAAGTACCAAAACATGAGGGAATAGTTTCTTTTATTTCAATGATCTCAAGGAATATTGAAGAATAGAGTGGTGCTCAAGTTTGATGTTTGTTTGGAACCAAATATTAATGTAGTCATGTTTCCCTTACTTTTTTTGTTCATCAACACTTCTTTGTATGTCATCCTTCCTCATGCCATGCAAATATTTTACTATTTATTCATTGGTCTCTTGAATACAAAAAGGATATGATGATAGACATAGTATATAATAAACCTCTAATTTTCCATAAAAAAAAAAATCATGACACATTGCTCTTCAATTTCATTTCAAAAGTTTTGGAGCTAAGATTCATTCCTGTCCACGATGACATTAATACACCAGTCTAGTTTATTTTGAACAGAAAAAAAATTATATGGATAATTCTCCATAATTCTATCAATCCCCTTCACTCTCAAACTACTCCCAGCATGCAT
>ML814504.1:64305-78444 GCA_009831015.1 Picea engelmannii | reverse complement strand
TTTTCTATAGGTTATCCCATTATAACGATAGTCTAATTACAGAATTATTAATCCCAGAGTTTAACTAGATGCATTCTTTCAGCTAATATATCAAATGAAAAATAACATTCATACAACAGTCAGACCACATAGATAATTCATTCATAATAGTTTAGAGACATTCCGTCAGTTCTTAAGTTGACAGAATTCCCCCCATAGTAATAATACTATCCAGAATTAAATAGATGCATTTTTTGAGTCATTAAACCCTATAACATTCAGACAAATAAAGGAGTAGGTTGACATATCTGAACAATTGCCGAACAAAAAATGGAACAGCCATGTTCCTCCCATCCTTATAATAGAATAGTCAATGCCACTTGCTCCATTCATCCCTATCCTAGCCATGAATCCATGAGGGCAAGCTCAGAAATCCACCTCAACGATCATCCTTCAGTTTCAGTCACTTCTCCTTACCTCACACTCAGAACACAGTGTTCATAACAGCAAGAGATAATTATTCTTTCCAGTATGCTCCCCCTTGCCTCACACTCATAAAACAGTGTTCATAACATCAAGAGGTCACCCATTTTCCCCAGCATACTTGGCATCTTCCTACCTCCTCTCATATGCTATATATGCCAAAAGAATTTGTGCTTAGGTCTTTTCCCCTTTGGAAATTTTCACAACTTTCCAAATCCCTGATTTTTAGGGGATGCCAATGGCCAAATTCCTTATTTGCCACTTGTAACAATCAGCCCTGAGGTAGTTCCAACATGTTCCCCACTCATGGAGTCATGGTCAGATGATTTTAACATGCCTATTCCATTTGTCCTCCTGCAATAATTATAAAATATTATGTTTTCATACAAGTGTCATAGTCAAATAGTTAGTTGGGTCAAATCAAATATTTGCCCAATAGTCATAATCATAAATTACAATTTACCAAATTTGAAATTCAAAATTGCCATAAATGGCAAAAATTTTCGAACTTCGAATTTACCAAAAACGGAAGAATTTTCCTAACAAATTTCAAATTCAAAAATAATTTATTTTTGGGGATGTCACATAGTAGAAATTCCTCATTCTTAGGTTCTTATGTATTCTCCTCATCACATGCTTTCCATGGATTTTCGGTCTCTTCTAGGTCTTATTTTTTATGTTTCTCATGAAATTTTGACTCTTCGATCACTTCCCAGGATGCATATATGTTCCTAACCAGTGTCAATATTTTCTCCTGCAGGGATGCACATATGTTTATAACTACTTCTAGAATTTTAGAAAGTTCTTGGAGTAGCACTCTTCTTTAATCAATGGATTCTTGAACATTCTTGAATTATTTTCATCGATAATTAGTTTCTTCCTTGCACATGGGTTAGTGTTTAGAGGGGTTCTTGCAACACCCAAAATGTTTTTTTTTTAACCTTGAATAAATGAAAAGGAAACACAATTAAAACAAATACAAAAAAGCTAATTATGTAGTCGAAGTGCCATCGTGCTACTAGGATCTTGTTGTCACCAAGTTATCTATACATACAAGTTAGGATTGTATTTTCATGAATCAAACTAAAATAAAACACACTTTCATAAAAGGAAACAACCTACCTACCTAGCCTCTAATACCTTTAGCACCTCCCCCACAGTGAAACAAAAATGTTGGGCAAATTATTTGCATAAGTTTTGAAAATTAATTGTCAATCTGTGAGTTCGTGAAATTTGAGGTGAAAGCACAAGAAATGAAAGATAAAATGTTATTCCATCAAACTAATAATTAACTTTACTTGAACTTTTATAAAGTGAAATGAAATTCTAAACTATCAAAATAATAGAATGGAGATGCCACAACTTACAAAGATATAAACTTAAGTTCTAAGATATCATGTCTCGAAAGTGATCCGGATTATTTTTGGCACGAAATGAGAGTGGAGATATAATAAATAAATGCACAAAGATATTGCAGATATCCAATAATATAACATAAATGTATCATAGATGCAACCATAAACACATAGATATAGTAATACATAATTTATATTAATGAAATAAATGTACAGAGACTGAAAAAATACAGAGTGAAAGACTCGCTAGAATGGTGGTGGCTTGTCTTTGAGAAGAGATGTGACGACTGCACTCATTCACAAGTGAGATGCTTGCCTTGCTGGAGACGTCGCGTTGCTCGGTTTGTGGAAGGCTATCACGAGCATGTGGCTGGAAGGGTTGGACCTTTTTAACTAGTGTTGATACATGAGATTATTTTGTGTAGAAGGAATATTTACATTTTGTTGCAATCTTGTCGAACTGCTTCTGTTGGATAGAAGGTGCTTGGGTCGAGGATATAGTGGTTGAAGTATCATTATGTTCACCTTTTGAACATATTGTGAAGAAGTTAAATTTTTTATTATGAGATACTAGCTTGCGACACTATTTAGGTGGAACTGTAGTCGGAACTACCTCTGGTATTCTGTATAGATGACCCCCCAGAGAAACAATGGAACTGTCGGGTTGAGACTCATAAACAACATGGTGCTTCCACATATATGGTTGGACAAAGAGAACATTATAGACATCAATTGGGGAAACATCACATAATACCTCATCTTTGAAGGGTTGGATTCCATATGACAATCAACACTGTTGGCTAACATGAAGATCTCATCCTTGGCGAAGCCAATCGATGTTGTATGGTTTCGGGTGTGGTATTGTCGACAATTGCAACTGTTTGATGATCTTTGTTGAGATGAGGTTCTTATAGCTTCCACTATCAACAATAAAATGCAGCGGAGTCCCCTTCACCCACATCTATGATTGAAAAAGGCGCTCTCCCTCTTCATGATCTGTTGGTTCTTCTGGTTGAATTGTTGTGGTAGTGATAATAGTAGCGGGGTTTGCGTCGATGATCTATTTTTTACCAGTATTTCCAGAATCAAATTTTGAATCAGGGTTCAGATCCTTGTCTTTGATCTTGGCCACCAATGATTGTTTTGAGTGACATTCATTGGTGTTGTGCCAGGGGATTTTGTGGAAATCACACCATTTTCCGATGTCCTTCTTTGTCTTCCCATGACCTTTCTTTTCCTGTGGCTTGGACTAGCGTTCAAGAGACTATTTGTTAGGGCCATATTTTTCATTCTTTGGTTGTTGAGGATTTGCACACCTGAACTCTCGTTTGTTCTGGTGCTTAAATTTCTCCTCGATTTTAACATCATATCGATAAGCAGCACTTAGTGATGAGATGTCCAGAAAATCCATTTCAGTGTGGATGTATCTATGTAGAGCCCCATGGTATTTCAGAACCAAATTCCATTTAGAGTCTTTGATACCCATTTTGGTGCGCAAGGTATGGAAGGTATTGGTAAAATTTGGAATTGCATGGCCCCTATATTGTCGTAGTGTGGTCCATCTCATGTACCGGTCCTCATAGTTTCCAACAGGGTAATATTGTTCCTTTACCGCATCCACAAAAACATCACAAGTGGGCTCGGCCCCATATATTATAGAATCCTCTGCAGAACTTTTCTCCCAGTATGTTTCCCACCAATGTTTGACATGGGGGACATCTTTAAGGAGTGCGAAGGTGATCTTTTCCCCCTCAAAAAATTTATGAACAAATAAATAACCTTCTAATAGATTTAACCATTTATCTAGGGCATTTGCATCTATCTGACCTTCAAATACAGAAATAAGAAAATTAACCTATACCTTGAAAGGAGAGGTTCTTCCAAAGTTGTTGTTTGATAAATATGCTCTTGTTTCTATCGGTAGGTGTTGAAGGATGTGTAAAAATTCTCCATCATTTTGTCCCTCTATCGCGTGAGAGATTTCTCAAGCAATAAATTTATAGGATCATCTACTCTGTCATTTTTATTTTCATCTACCATGGAGGGTTTCTTGGGCGTGCAAGAGTGATTGTCTTCAAGAGACACAAGATCAAGACCCAACTTTCTATACTCGGACCTTGTCGGGGACATGCACTGAAAAAATGATCAAGAGCAACCTGCTCTGATTCCATCAATGCAGATTATTTTCAGCATGAAATGAGAGCAGAGATATAATAAATAAATTCACAGAGATATCGCAAATATCCAATAATATAATAAAAATGTATTAGAAATGCAACCATAAACACAGAGATACAGTAATACATGATTTATATTAACAAAATAAATGTACAGAGACTGTAAAAATATAGAGTGAAAGACTGGTTAGAATGGTGGAAACTTATCTCTGAGAAGAGATGTGACGGTTGTGCTCATTCACAAGAAGATGATGACAATGAGGCTCTGAAGGAATTTTTACAATAAAAAGGAATGCAAAAAACCCTAGACATCCAAAAACCTAACCCTAGGAGATGAAGTGCCAAAAGTCAGGTGGGCCCTGTTTGGGTAAGTTAGTACATCAACTTCCTGAGGTCATAACTTTTGCATACGATCTCCATTTTAGGCGCATGATAGCCCATTGGAAAGGTATCATCGAGGAGATTCATTTTGGGGGAAATATAGAAGGATCTTATATATATATCCCTATTTTCACAAAAAACATCATTTAGGGCCTCAAAATGGCCCCGAAAGTTAAAAACTGCTAAAAATAGAAAATTACTAAAATTGCAAGAAAACTGTTTTGAGCTAGTTGGAAAAGGTGGGTAGCCACCGATATCCACCTAGATCAGAATGGCTCACACAATGATACTCTCTTCACTCGTGGAGGTATATTTTTCGAAAAGAATATTCATCATGCATTCATTAACCCAAATAAAAAAGAAATATTCTAAGATAAATGCATTCAACCTAAGGTCCACAACTTCAATGGTAGACAAAAAGGTCACAAAGGGAAATTGTTTCAAAAGAATGAAACCTCTCTGCAACAAGACTTGGTTTAAGCATGAAATCTCAAAAGAATACTAATGCATCTATGAAATAAAAGTAAAATATTCAAATTGATAAATCCCTTCAATTAATTACCACAATCTTCTTGGTTTAAAATCATATTGTAGAGTGAATTTTTCCTCTTTAAGTGATGAGATATAACTGTCATAGTTTCAATGGTAGAAATTTTGATTGCAAAGTGTAAAATTCTTTACAATAATACTCTGGTGATTATGAAGTGTAAGTAGCCCAATCAAGAGGTGGATCCCTGAAATAATACTATGTTTAACTATGAAAAAATTATTGTAAGGAATACTAAAAAACAAATATGCATTAATGAATGAAAATACCCTGTTCTAAATTTTAGATCCAACCAATCAAATGACCACTTATGATTTTCAATTGGTTTCAAAATAGGCTATAGTGATTCATGAGGACTCAATGGTTTAAGGAAACTTGTAGCAGTACTCCAAGAAATCTCTTTAAGTTTTAAATGAAGGATGATAATGATTTATAGTTCCTTATAACAACAAAGAAAAATATAATATTAAAATAATTTCAACAGATACAAAACTGATATAGATATGATCTAAAGATAAAATAACAATTAAAGAAAGGAAATGTTGGAAATTAAAGAGAAAGAAAAGAAAAAAAATCACACATTATTTACAAAGCTTCCACATGAAACAAACATGAGCGCCCTCTAATATGACACATGCAAAGATGAAGAAAACTAAATGAAGAAGACCAAGATCTTTATATTAAGCATAAAACTTCAGCAATACAATGTATATCTATTCTACAATTCCTCTCCCAAATGCCTCATAGTTTGGCATATTTATACATAATTAAACATAACAAACAAAACTCAAAAAAATCTCTAGATTAATTACATATCTTAACAACCTCCTATCTATGTTGGGTGGAGCTCAATATGATTAATTTTCTCCAGGATTTGATGGATTCATGTGTGAAAAATCGGTCGCACATAAAATATGGGTTTTATGTCTTTAGAAAAACCTCTAAATCTCCCAAGTCATGCATTTTCTGGAAACGTGGATCATCATAAACCAAATTGGGAATGTTATGCACAAAACCCATGTCCCAAAATTTTCAAATTCTTCTTCATTGGTCCATAAAGCTCATCTAAAAATATCTACATGATTTTTCTTCTATAAAAATTATTATAGAGTGGCTAAGTTGACCAAGTGTTGACCATGCCTGTGTGAGGGGTTTTTCACCAATCCAATAGGAAACAAACCATGTAATGATCATGAGGAACAAAATACTTCTGATCATTTTTTCGATATAGCCTGCAAATATCACAATGGAGGAGCAATTACATGAACCTAATTTTTCTAGTAACATGACTAATAAAATATCATAAATTTGATACTTTTGCTTATTAAATAAAAAATAGAAATAAACTAATCATTAACTTTTTAACCCTTTATTTATCCCGAGATTAGTAGAAGTGGGTTGAAATATACCAAAAATAAATTAACAGTGGGTGAAAAGGAGGTATAAATGGTATTTTTTTACAAAAAAATGTGAACCTAACAATGTGTTCATTGTATGACGACCTACTCATGATTTCACCTCTCGACTTCAGACTTCTCAGGCCTTGTTGTATCATTTTTCACATAATGAATGAGTAGTCGACTCTAGGTGCACTCATCACATGGATAAGGATGCCTCCTTTTTCACGTGGTTGGATGAAGCTAAAGAGAGAAAAATCTATGTTTCTCATGATTTTTCTCTATATGTTGTGTAACACCCCTATTTCCCCAAGTTGTAAACATAATTGTTTTTAATGACAAAAATTGTTGTTAGGTCTGTTATGTGTAAATTTTGAAATATGTCGAACCTTTAAAAGGGGATGAGATGTAAATACTTATGTTTTTAATATAAGAAGAAAATGTTGAATAACTACTTAAGGGTATTTCCTATACAGGTTATGACATCATCGAAGGGAATGGTGAGGGGAACCATGAGTGGTTGAGATGACCCATGCCAAGAAGTACTCTATTGGATTTAAAAATACTCATACCTAGAGCAATCCTCTATCATAGAGGATTTAATTACTAGTCAAGTTGGTGGTTAGTTGGTCCTCCTCATAAATCAATGAGAGTATGGGCATAGTACCCATCTAGAAATTTCTTTTTTGATGCACGAATTAGGGTATTTGACCCAGGAAATCTTGCTATAGAAAGAAATAAAGAGAGGAAAACCATGGGAAGAAGAGAGGGGATACACACAGTTGAGTCTAGGGACCAACGCTAAGTGGGGAGGAGTGTGGGAAACTCCTCTAGTTTTGAGAAAACATAGAGAAGAGAAGAAATATGCTTTTTGGGTGCATGAACCATTGACAACCATCTTCAAATCAGGTTGATAAACAAGGCCACAAAATTTTAGTGATTGGATGAGAGATCATGAAATAATTAAGAGGGGATGGAACTAAGGTATTGTTGGGCAATGAAAGGCCTCTCTTGTGTTGTAAATGACCGTTGTTGAAGCTCTTTGTGGCAAGAGAAACCCCCTTGCTTGGTTTATTTAAGACTTGGTTTGTTGAGATCCTTAAGGTGAAAGAGAGTGGCCTTCATACTTTCTCTCTTGCTGAATAAAAATAATTTATTCTCATGGAATTATACTCTATATAGGGGGTGGATAGATGAGAAAAAAACAAGAGAAGTTGTTCCTATGGTTGGATGGAAAATGGTACACCCTTCAACAGTTTCCAACAATTTCTAAAGTTCAAATAAGTGTTTTTTGTGCCTTGTATTGCCATGACAAGTTTATTTAATACTATGGATTTTATATGCTATATAATTGTATGATTTATTAGCTTATTCAAGTGGTAAAAATTGTCACTCTAATTGTTTGACTGGCTGTGAAATATGAAATAAGGTGAGAAAACATATTTTGTTATTGCTTTTATACTTGACTATGTTTTAAAAGGAAAGTTGTTAGTAATGGTTTTCCACTCAAAGTATGGACATAGTGATGGATGGTCACTTATAGTTGTTTATGTGAACTAATATCTTCTTTATTAGTAAATATTAAGCTACTAAAGTACTTCCAGAACAATCATGGTAATAGGGAATACAATTGTTGACATAAACATAAAGACTAGTCAGTTGGTCATGCCTAGTCTATTGGCTTGAGAAATATTCTAGGATTGGAGGGACTTTAATACCTCTGTTTAGCCTTGAAAGAATAAGACAAATGTTGAAGAAAACTAAAGTATTTTAAAAATAAATAATGAGAAAAGGAGGAATAAATCTTAAGTTTCGAATTTGAAATAAAAAGAAATTAGTAATTGAAATCATTGTAATTTATTCAATTTCATTAGTATTTTGGTAAGAAAGGAATTTTACCACTTGATGTCCAAAGGGGAATTTTTTTGGAATACCTAACTATTCCTGTGAAAATATAAAGGATATGCATGTAAATAGGAGATTATTAAATTATGGTAAAAACATAGTTTTATCATGGAGAATTTTATTTCGAAGAAATGTAATATTCTGGAAAATAATTTAAACAAATAATTTGCATGAATTTATAAATATAAATGTGCAATTCTATGTTTTTTGGACAAATCTAGACAAGTGGTAAAGTATGGTAACTACTGGTGAATTACCAATTAATCATTTAAGTATTCTAATATTTGAATAATAAGAATTAGAAACAATTATACTACAACCATAAATTTACGCCTGGTGCGTGAGTAGTGGAAAACATGAAATCTTTCCCTTATGTGAAAAACATTGCATTGTGCTAAGATTTTCCTAGAATTATGCCATGCACAAGATGCTCTGCACTATTGTAATAATTATGGTAATCTTATTCTTTTTGTTTATTTATTAAATGCTTGTGTAATATATTTTCGCTATATATCAACACATAAATATTTATATTTATGTTAATAATAATTCTATCGGAGTATAGAGAAAGGAGAAAAAATTTGGAGTGCGATGGTGATGAAAACCCCAACCGCTTCTAGGGTTCTCGCGACCTCCTGGTCTAGGATCATTCACTTAAGGGAGATGAATTATCTCTTGGGCTCTTGTTGAACCCTCAAAATACTCTACCACATGCCTTTTCTCTTTTCCCTATGTGAAAAATTGTGTGCAGGAGGTTCTTATCATGTCAGCAGAAAAATCCATGTGACCTTAGGTGAAAACCATGTGATAAAATCTTTAACCAATAGGAACTCCGACACTTCATAGCTCCGAGCTTCAAGAGTTATAACTACAATGCACAACAATCCTCCTAAATGTTGAATTCACGAATAGCCAAACATATCCGGGGATCAACGGCTCACAATATGCACCTTGATCTACAGTTAACGAAGGAGAATGTGCACAGATTCTAGAGCCATCAACAAGATAACCATCAGCTAGTTATTTTTCCAAAATAGACTTGAAGAGTGGTTATCATCAGATAAGGATGAGAGAGGGACATGAATGGAAAAAAACATTCAAAAAGATGGAGATCACAAGAAAGATGAAGAGCACAAGAAAGATGAATACGTCGAAACATGGTTGTTGGGAATGAAAAGATACTTCCAATTGCACAACTATTCTTCTCATGAAGAAGGAATAATTGTTATTTATTAGCTGAAGGGAAAGACATCCATGTTGTGGGATCAACTTGTGCAAGTGCAACACATTAGAGAGAAATGTGACTTGGAAGGAATTCAAGAAGCATTTTGAGAAGAAATAATTAACCAAGAGGTATTATGACAAAAAGATGAAAGAGTTTTGTGAGCTCAAACTACGCAACGTGACTATTGATGAATATGAAAGGAGATTTCTAGAATTGTTGAAGTATGTCTCCCTCGTCAATGATGATACAATGAATATTCAGAGGCAACTGACCGGGCTGCCATCTTTCATCAGTGATAAAATCCAATATGATGATCCCAAGACCTTGAAGGAAACCATAAGGAGAGAAAAGTGATTATGTGATCAAAAAAAAGGAAAGCCTATGTTCCATAAGGCTTGGGAAGAAAAGAAGAAGTTTAATAAGGAACAGAGGTAGAAGGGGAACAAGCCACCCTTTTTCAAAAATAGTCCTCAAGAACAACCATCTTTTAGAGAGAAAAAAATGGTTGAGGTAGGTGGGAAAAGGCCAAGGCATGCCCCTATTCAATGTTTGGGTTGTAAAGGATACCATAAGTATAGGCATTGTCCTCACAAAAGTAACAAAGTGAGAGCTATCCACAATGTACAACAAGCAGAAAAAGTGGAGGACATGGGAAGAAGTGTACCTAGGATCTATGTAGCCCTGGACAATAATCAAGCAAAGTTTCAATCACACATGATTGAAGTAGAAGGTATGATCAATAACCATGCCTTTACTATTTTAATAGATTCAGGAGATAGTCATAACTATATAGATCCTAAGGTAGTGGAAAGATTTATTTTTCCAAGAAGAAAACATGAGAAATCCTGGCTGGTACATTTGGCTAGAGGATCCAAGAGAAACGCTATTGAGTTGGTTAAATCAATTCCAGTGGATATGGATGGGATAAGTACCAAGGCACATTTGAACATCTTTCCATTGGGTTCATATGACTGTCTAATTGGTATGGATTGGTTGGACCAACACCATGCTTTCTTAGACTGTCATAACAAGGCATTTACTTGCCTGGATGAGGAAGGGAACCCAAGAATAGTCCAAGGAATTCCTAGGGTAGTTATTGTCCGATAAATCTCAACAATGCAGCTAAAGAAGTGTTAAAGGAAGGGATGCCAAATATTTTCAGCCCATATGGAAGAGACACTTAAGGATAAGGTCCCAAATATGGAGGATCACTCAGTCCTGAAATATTTTTTGGATGTGTTCAAGGAGATACCAAGACTACCCTGAAAGAGAGATATTGATTTCTCTATAAATTTGATTCTTGGGGAAGCTATAGTATCAAAGACTCCCTACAGAATGAGTACACCAGAGATGAAGGAGTTGAAAATACAGCTTGAATATCTTCTAAAGAAGGGGAATATATGACCAAGTGTGTCACCTTGGGGTGCCCCATTCTTATTTGCAAATAAAAAAGATGGGACATTGATATTGTGCATTGACTTTAGACAATTAAAGGGACTATAAATAACAAGTATCCTTTACCAAGGATCGTTGACTTGTTTGATCAGTTAAAGGATGCGAGGATATTATCAACGATTGATAGCAGGTCAGGCTACCATCAATTGAGGATCAAATATGAAGACATCGTCAAGACCACCTTCATAACAAGGTAAGGTCATTATGAGTTCACAGTGTTACCTTTCGGATTATCAAATGCACCAGCCGTGTTTATGTGCTTAACGAATGGTGTTTTAATGGAATATTTAGACAAGTTTTTCATTGTCTTTCTGGATGAAATCCTTGTATATTCCAAGACCTAAGAAGAGCATAAATATCACTTGAGGATGGTGTTACAGGTGCTAAGAAAGCACCAACTATATTCCAAATTGAGTAAGTGCTCATTTTATCAAAATCGAATTCACTATTTGGGGCATATAATATCTTAAGAAGGGATAACAGTAGACGGTGAAAATATTGAAGCCATTAAAGGGTGGAAAACACCTAATAATGTGACAGAAGTCATATCCTTCATGGGTCTACATGGCTACTACAGAATATTCATTACATGGATTTTGAGGATTGCTCACCCAATCACTTCCTTGCAAAAGAAGGGGGTGAAGTTTTAATGGAAAAAAGAATGTGAAAAGATCTTCCAACAATTGAAGTAGTTGATAACCAGTGCTCCAATTATGAGGATTACTGACCCGAATGAAGATTTTATGGTTTTCACTTATGCAGGCAAAGAAGGACTTGGTGGGGTCCTCAATTAGAATGGGTTTGTGATATGTTTTGAATCCAAAAAATTGTAGCATGAAAGTATCTATGCCACTCACGATCTAGAGTTGGCATCCATARYACATGACTTTAAGAAGCAGAGGCACTACCTCATGGSAAAGAGGTTTGAGATGAGAACAGACCATAATGGTCTGAAATATTTGTTTGATCAGCCAACTTTAAATTCYAGGAAGAGTAGATGGTTGGAATTCCTYTGTGAGTATGACTTTGATATCAAGCACATCAAAGAAAAAGAGAACAAAGTGGTTTATGCACTCATCATGAGAGTGCATGAACTGCATGCTACATCCATTAACATGTATCAAAATAATATTAAAGGAATAATTCCTGAGGCTGCRAAAGTAGATTTGCAGTGCSTGGAGTTGGTAACAAAATGACAACAAAGAATAATGCAATAGAAATTTGAAGATTATGAACTGGGGAATGATGGAATTCTCTTGTACAGGAACAAGATTTATGTACCCAATTCTCTTGAATTGAGGAGTATGATTTTAAAAGAGATGAATAATGTACCTTATGCTAGGCACCCAGGATATTAGAAAACAGTTGCAGCAATCAAGAGCCAATATTATTGGCCACGCATGAAGAGGGATATTGTTGAATACATTGCTAAATGCTTGGATTTTCAAAGGCTCAAGGCTGAGCATAGACACCCATCTCGGTTGCTGCAGCCATTACTCATTTCTGAGTGGAAGTGGGAAGTGGTGAAAATGGATTTCACCACCAAATCGCCTAGAACAAGAAAGCAACATGATGCTATCATGGCGGTGGTGGAAAATCTTACTAAAGCTGCCCATTTCATTCCTATGATAGTTACTCACAAGGAAAGTAATGTTGTTGATATTTATATGAGGGAAGTAGCACACTTGCATGGCATACCCAAGACAAATGTGTCTGATCGAGACCCACATTTTAACTCAAAGTTTTGGAAGGGATTATTCAAGGGGTTCAGAACAAATCTGAACTTCAACACAAGTTATCATCCCAAGTTTGATGGGAAAATAGAAAGGGTGAACCAAGTGATTGAGGATATGCTAAGGATGTATGTTATGGGAAAACAATCTAAATGGGAATATTATCTACACTTGGTGGAATTTTCCTACAAAAATGGGTATTAAGCATCATTCAAGATGATCCCATTTAAGGCACTTTATGGCTGAAAATGAAACACACCAGTAAGTTGGGACAACCCAACTAATAGAGTAGTAGTTGGGCTAGAGTTGTTCAGAGAAATGGAACATAAAATGTTCAAGACTAAATAGAATTTAAAGGCTTCCCAAGACAAGAAAACAATCTATGTTGACAAGTACAAAACTCACAGGGAATTTAAAGTGGGTACTCATGTTTTCTTGAAGGTGAAGGCCAAGATAAGTTCCCTGAACTTGGGAAACTGTTCCAAGTTTGCAGCCACATATTGTGGGCCATTTGAAATCCTAGAGAGGATTGGACCAGTAGCTTACATGGTTGCATTACATTCCTATATGTCTATACATAATGTATTCCATGTATCACTGATTAAGAAATATATACACAATGTTAATCATGTTATTGATTGGAATGTGATCCAGGTGGAGCTAGAAAACACTTTTCAAGTGCATCCGGTATGCATTCTGGAACATAAAATCAAATGGCTCTAGAATTGATCCATAGGGATTGTAAAGGTCCAATAGACTTGGTACGGTCCTGAGGACGCAAGTTGGGAGCATGAAGATTCTATGCAGGAAGAATACCTGCATCTTTTTGAAGATTTTGAAAATCTTGTTGATGTTATGTAAATGAGTTGCACTGGGGATAGTGAAAAAATAAGGGGAGGGGATTGTAATACCCCAAGTTCGAGCACTGTTGAATTGTAATAATGATTATTGAAGATTATAGGTTGGTGATCCAAGTATTTATAAGCTGGGAGGCTTATATGTTATTAGGATAGAGATCCTATATGCTAAGGCTAGTGCGCCTATTTTTATATGTGTAATTATGCAGATTATTAATAAAAATACATCGTTGTGTGTAGACAAACCACAAAGAAAGAGTTATGGAGGACTAAGCTCCACTAGGAAGGGAAAGGGAGGGGGGTTGAGAGGCTAGGAAAGAGGGGATAAGATTGAGGGCTTAACCCAATGGAATATTATAATGTATTTCCTTAATTACTAAAGTTTGGGGAAATAAACCTAGTTATGCTAATTTTCTTTGGGGAAAGGAACAAAACTCCAAGTGGAGAGGAACAAGATCCTGGAGAGCCAAGTATCATCTAGGATGCATGCAAATTTATGAGGGGGAATTCAATCTTTGTGGGGGCTCTCTCGCGATGTTGGTGCTCACCATTCTGGCTCTCACCTTTCTTGCTCTCAACATTATCAGCATTATGACCATTTCTTGCCATATCTCCCCATGATTTCATTCTCAAGATTCTTTCCAT
>ML814504.1:31419-49912 GCA_009831015.1 Picea engelmannii | reverse complement strand
GGGGTTCGTACAACCTTCTGGTGAAGAATCATTCTTATAAGGAGACGAATGAGCTCTCACCTCCCTGCTAGATCCCCTCTTAATGTATGAAGACCCTTTAAAATCTCCTTAGGTGTAGGTCCGTACAAATCTAAACCTGTTGGACACTTATTTTGAGCCCCCTTTACCTTTAAATCATATTTTGGGTGCTAGACCCTTTTCTTCAGCCACAATCGCATGTGACTAAGGGCTAGGACAAAGGGATTAGTATAAAAGACTCATTTCCAGTGTTTCAGGGCTTTGAATATGCTCTACTTCAGTTCTTGGGAGTTTTTCACTCACAACCACATGAATCACCTAAACGCCAAACTGGAATCCTACTCTGGTGCTCTTTGGATCTAGAGCTTCGAGCTTCAGGATTTTTAACTGCAATACCTTCCAAATCTTCCCAATGCCTAGCTAGAGAACTCTTAGAGGGATCATAGATCAAAGGTCCACACCTCTCCAACATCCAACACCTGTGATCTTCTTTGGAACTCCAATACACACTGCCTCCCAAATTTCTGAATGTCCAATTCAAGATTGACATCTCTTACTCCTCCTGCAGCCAACGACTAAGATTTACTTCAAAACTCTAGACTTCAGGATTTCTCACTAATGATCACCACCAAACCTCTGAACTCTCGAACACTGAATCAACGAAGGGCTGGGATCTACGACCCACATGTCCCCATCAACGGATGACCTAGTTTTACTCTGGGCTTCGAGACTTAGAGCATTTTCTCAATAAATAACTTTTCACTTGTGATACTTTGGATTGTCGAACTTCTAGACACTCACTAATTGGCTAACAAGTGTCCATAATGACCAATGGTCAGGATTCACACTGGAGTTTGGGACTTCGGGGAATTCTCGACTCTGTGCAACAATCACCAACTTCGTTTGAAGTGTTGAATCTCCTAAATGTTGTGAGATCTATGAATCACTCTCACCTATGCGCAAATCTAATGGTTGGGATCTAATATTCTCACACGCGCTTCTCCTCCTATTTGGGTTTTGATCCAACAACCCATATATGTGCACAACCAATCCAATGGTCGTCACTTCTCCTATTGATCTATAATGTAGATCCACTATGGGGTTTTGGGACTTCAGAACTTTTCCTCCTTTTCAAAAAACGCTTGAAAACTTCCGAAGCAACGAAGTCCGAAGGACTTCGGTGCTTAACGAATGTGCACCTTACCTTTATCTGACATATGTGCGGGGCATTGTCTTCTCCTGAATATATCTCGCCTGCTCCTCTTCAAACAAAGATATTTCTCCTCTTTTGGGGGACTTATTCTCTCTATCCCTCCTCGAGCTTTGTCACACATAAAAGACTTGAACTTTGGCGCGCACACTGCGCTTCCGTTATAGTCTGGAACTTAGATTGTTCTCACCTTCTATACTCCTTGCATAGGATCTGTGCACACTTATGTTATCTCTCCTTCAAGCTTCATCACTTGAAGTAATTAGACTTGGGTGCACACCTCGTCCTTCCCTCCTAAGCTTGGGACGTCTTCAAATTCAAAGGGGCTCGGCCCTTTTTTTGTCCAAAAGATTTATTATACCCTCCTGGCACTTTGTAGTCTTCCTCCTGGGCTTGAGACTTACAACAAATTCTTTTGCACACTTCTTGGAGTTGCTTTGTAGTCTGGAACTTTATAAATTTATCTCCTTCTTCACTCCTTGCATAGGAATTTTTCACTCATTGCACTGGTTTCACCTATGAGATTTTATACTCTTGCGAGTATAGGCATACTCCTTGCACTCGCTCTACGTAAACTTAAAAAATATCTCTTGATCTTAACAGACACTTGAACTTGGTCCTTCACGCACTCCTTTTGCTTTCTCTATGCACACTTGCATAGGCCTTCCCTTCAACGTTTACACATCTTTGAGTGTAGGCACACTCCTTGCGATCACTCTGTGCACTCTTTGCACTGGCCTCCTGAGTCTTGGACTTTACAGGATCACTTGTTCACTCCTTGCACTTTTTTCCTATCCCTCCTGAACTTATAAATGGTTCTGGTGTGCCCACCTTGTACTCTCCTCAAAGAACTCCTAACTAATTTTTAGCGCACTCCTTGCGGTGGGTTTTTAGAGTTTTCTAACAACTCTAGTGTGCACTCCTTGCACTAGCCTACCCAGATCACTCAGAAATTCACACAGATAGGGGATTCCTCCTATTCCTACAAATGGAACATTTAAACATGCATAGCATTCATACATGCATAGTAAACATTCATAAAACACATATTCATTCACATAGAATACACATAGAGATTCACATGCATGGAAATATTACTTTCTATTAATTTGAATGATTTTTAAAAGAGTTTACAATGGTTACAATAATGGACTTCAATAGAGTCTTAGTTCTTCTCTCTTCTCCTCTCTCTATTCTGACCACTTTTTTTTAACTATTTCTCAACAACTTCAACAACCTCTTTTGGGCCTAGTTTACATTGATTTATACATGAAGGGGATTCTCCTACCTTCCCTCCATAATATTCTAGTGCTTTCATATCACCATTAAAATCATCCTACCACTAATCTTATTACAATAAATATTCATTTACAATCTTCATATCTGAGGCGATGCTCAAGATATGTACAAACTATGGCCTATTAAAAGAAATTAACACGTATTATTACACAATACAATGGTTCTCTCTTCCTTGAGACTTACAAACTTTAATTACATTAAATTTTGAGATTTCAACCCAAAATGATAAGGCTAGCGCTTCTCTCTTCTCAGGATCTTCTCCATCCTTGTGTGCTTCTATGTTGGTCGTTGACGTGCTGCTGAGTAAGACTGATGCTCCTACTCTTTCCAACAACTCTCAAGCATTCCATCATGCTGGTCATTATCTTATACATCCTTTCCTCCTTGTTCAACACCTTCCAGTAGTTGTGATCCCTCAATGTCTTTGAGAGATATTCTTTCTTTTTCCTTCTCCTACGTGGAAACATTGAATGGTTGTTCACCCTCTCCTGAAATTGTCTCCATATACATGTTGTTGGTTTTAAAAACATGCAGCTCTATGGCCTCACATAACTTCTCTGTCAACCCATAAACATGTTGATCTAAACTCTCCTTAGAGTCCATGAGACCCTCAGTTGTTCTCTTCTCATGATCACCCTTTCCAAGGATTGGCCCTTGTTTAGGCTCATAGATGCATACTTCTATATCATCTTCCTTGAGTTTATCTATCTCCTTTATCCAAACTTTTAGCATGTGCCTCTATCTCCTGGAAATCAACTGCTGAATAGGCCATCTATCAGCCTTCTTCATTACCCATCCACATTTTTGATCTTCTTTATCTATTTTCCATTGTTCCGTTAGCACATCAAGTTGTGCCCTCATCTCAACTATCTCCTTTGTAACCTCCTTATTACTCATTTTTTCGATGCCCCTCATTTTGACATCGTTTTTCACTTCACTCTGACTTTTCTTTGAATTCCTCACATGACCATTTGTAGTCATATTCTCTTCACAAAGTTTAAACATCTTTGAAATTATCCTTCCCTACATATTTTCTATAAACAGAGGTTCTTCTCTATTACCACTTGAGTCAAACCCCCCCACCACTCCTAGGGGCCTGCGCAACCTCCCAGACAAGGATCATTCTTCTGAGGAGTTGAATCAGCTCTCATATCCTACTGAATCCCCTCTTAATGTACACAGGCTCTTTAAAATATCCTTAGGTGAAATTCTATACAAAACCGAACCCATTGGGCACTTATTCTGAGGCACCTTTACCATTAAATCATATTTTGGGTGCTATCCCCTTAACTTTGGCCAAAATTGCATGTTATCGAGGGCTAGTTCCAAGGGATTAAGATGAAATTCACTTTTTCGATGCTTCAGGGCTTCGACACTCTACTACTTTGAGCTTCAATATTTTTCACCTTACAACAACATGAATCACTCGAACATCGAACTGGAAAACTACTCCGGTTCTCTCTGGCTCCAGAGCTTCGAGCTTCGGAAGTTTGAACTGCAATAACTTCCAAATATTCCAAACTCCTAATTGGTGAACTCCTAGAGGGCTCACATATCAATGGTCCACACCTCTCCAACAACCAATGAATGTGATCTACTTCGGAAATCTGGGCTTCAGGAGTTCCTAGACTCCAATACACATTACCTCCTGATTTTCTGAATGTCGAATTTGAGATCGACATCTCTCATTCATCCTGCAGCCAACGACTGAGATTTACTTCGAAACTCTAGGCTTCAGGAGTTCTCACTGCTAATCACCACCAAACTGCCGAAATGTCTAACGTTGAATCGATGAAGGGATGGAATCTATGATCCACTTATCCCTATCAATGGATGACCTAGGTTTACTTTGGGCTTTGGGACTTAGAGCATTTTCTCACTAAATCACTTTTCACTCACGATCCTTCAGATTTCTGAACTTTTAGACACTCGCTAATCGAATGACACGTGTCCCTGATGAATAATGGTTAGAATTCACTCTAGAGTTCGAGACTTCAGGGAATTCTTGACTACATGCAACAATCACCAACTTATTCCGGAGTGTCAAATCTACGAACTACCATGAGATCTATGGCTCATGCTCACCTATGCACAGATCCAATGGCTGCAATCTAATATTCTCACATGTGCTTCTCCTCCTGTCTGGGATTTGATCCAATGGCCTAGATATGTACACAAACAAATCGACAACTATCACTTCTCCTAGTGATCAATGATGTAGATCCACTATGAGGCTTTGCAACTTTAGATCTTTTCCTCCTTTTCAAAAATCGCTTGAAAACTACTAAAGCAGGGAAGTCTGAAAGACTTTAGTGCTTAATGACTGCGCACCTTACCTTGATCCAACGGTTGTGCGGAATCCTCTCTTCTCTCGAACAAATATTGTCTACTCTCCTTTACACAAACATATATCTCCTCTTTTGGGGGACTTATTCTCGCTATCCCTCCTCGATCCTTTTCTCACTTTAAAGAATCAAACCTTGGCACACACTTTGTGCTTTCCTTACAGTCTGGAACATAGATTGTTCTCTCCTTCTAGACTCTTTACATAGGCTCTGTGCACACTTGCGTTATCTCTCCTATAAGCTTCGTCACTTGAGGGACTTAGACTTGGGTGCACACCTTATGCTTCCCTCCTGAGATTGGGACTTCTTCAACTTAAAATGGGATAGACCCTTTGTTCATCCAAAATATTTATTATGACCTCGTAACACTCTGCTCTCTTCCTCCTCAGCTTGAGACTTACAACAAGTTATCCTACACACTTCTTTCGCTTCCTATGCAATCTAAAACTTTATAAAGTTATCGCCTTCTCCACTCCTTGTATAGGCACTGTGAACTCCTTTCACTGGTTTCACCTATGTAATTTTATACTCTTACGAGTATAGGCACACTCCTTGTGCTCTCTCTACGTAAACTTACGCAATCTCTCCTGAGCTTGAAAGACCCTTGAACTTGGTCCTTCACGCACTCCTTGTGCTTCCTCTGTGCACACTTGCACTGGCCTTCCCTTGATTATTTACACTGCTCTGAGTGTAGGTGCATTACTTGCACTCACTCTGTGCACTCTTTTCACTCACCTCCTGAGTCCTGGACTTTACAGGCTCACCTACACACTCCTCGTTCTTACTTCCTATCCCTCCTGAGATTATAACTGGTTCTGGTGTGCCCACCTGACATGTTCCTCACATAACTCTTAACTAATTTCTAGCAAACTCCTTGCACTACATTTTTAGAGTTTTCTAACAACTCTGGTGTGCACTCCTTGCACTAGCCTTGAGATCCCAGAACACTTCGAAATTCACAGAGATAGGTAATTCTTCCTATTCCTGCAAAGAGAACATTTAAACACTCATAGCATTCATACATGCATAGTAAACATTCACAAAATACATATTCATTCACATATAATACACATAGAGATTCACATGAAGTGAAATCTACTTTTATATTAATCTGAATGATTTTTACAAGAGTTTACAATGGTTACAAGACTGGACTTCAACAGAGTCTCAGTTCTTCTCTCTTCTCCTCTCTTTGCTCTAACCAATTTTTTTAACTATTTCTCAACAACTTCAACAACCTCTTTTAGGCATAGATTACATTGATTTATACATGAAGGCGCTTCTTGAGCCTTCCCTCTAGACTATTCTAGTGCTTTCATATCACCATTAAAAGAATCCTACCACTAATATTATTACAATAAATATTCATTTACAATCTTCATATCTGAGGTGATGCTCAGGATCTATACAAACTACGACCCATTAAAGTAAATTTATAATTATCCTTACACAATACAATGGCTCTCTCTTCCTCGAGCCTACAAACATTAATTACATTAAATTTTGATATTTAAACCCAAAATGAGAAGGATTGTGCTTCTCTATGCTTGGGATCATCTCCATCCTTGTGCGTTGTTGCGCTTGTTGCTGATGTGATACTGAGTAGGAGTGATTCTCCTACATCACTTTCCATGACTCCATTTGAATGATGGTATGGAAAGAATTCTTGAGTAGTCCACCTCCGTGTTTTTGGATGTTTTCATGGGCTCACATTCTTGATGATTATAGAAATAAATTGGATGCAAAGAGTCATGCTTGCATCATGATGGGATACTCTCAAGAGTCGAAATCCTATCTATTGTTTGATCYKATAAAATGAAAAATCATTATTATAATAAATGTATAGTGTGATGAGAATTATTCTATAACTAAGTTCTTGAATGCCTCCTCTAGATTKCTATAGGATGATCCCTTTKATGTTGTCTCCRACATTGACTCTTTTGTTCCATATTCGAGTTYTTCAACTGGATARTTTAACATTATTCCTATTTCGAGTAGKTTGTTGACATCCGAGTTGACTAGTCTTTAACCCTCTAACTTTTGATTGACTTTCTAAAGTGAATTGTATTTCACATATTTATTGTCTACCCAGATGGGTTGTCAACACAATTGAATTTGTTGGAGTTTATGTTATAGATGSATCCTCTGGATGACAAACTCGAAGTCAAAAGAAACATGCTAGTGTTTTCTTGGTGACTCATGCACTTTAAACCTTTTATCCTTTTACCTAATCATATCATTAAGGAAAACTTGAATGGGAGTGAGCCATGTGGAAATAAATTGATTCTTTTTCGAAGAAGCATAGTTGGGACTTAGTTTCATGAATGCAAAGAAAAAACATTGTGAAGTGTTGGCAGGTCTACTAGAACAAATTTACCTTTGAAGGTGTTGTTGAGAAACATAAAGAATTCCTAGTTTCAAAGGGATTTTATCAACAAGATGGCATCGAATGCAATGAAAACTTTTCCCCTGTCACAAACATGAACTATGTTCAACTGATTCTTTCCCTTGTTGATAATTTTGGATGGAAAATCCATCAGATGGATGTGAAGAGCACATTTCCTGAAGGAGACCTATAGGAAGACATTTTCATAGAAAAACCACCTATTTTTGTGACATATTCATATTTGGTTTTTCAACTCAAGAAGTTTCTTTATGGTTTGAAGCAGGCTCCCTGATCTTGGTATTCTAAGATCGACATTTTATTTTTTTGACTTGGTTTCAAATGGTGTGAATTTGATCACATCTTGTATTTACTCCATACCAATGAAGACAACTTGATCTTTGTTGTATATGTAGATGACTTGTTCATTATTGGCAATAAAAATGATCTCATCCTTAGATTGCAGAAACAACTTGTTCACTCCTTTAACATGAAATATCTTGGTACTCTGCATTATTTTTTGGTTCTTCAAGTATTAAAACTATGTGATTACTTTTCCATTTCTCAGTCCAAATATGCGATGGATCTATTGATATGTTTTAAAATGGTTGATTACAATCCTTGTGCTACTCCTTTTTAGTATAGAGTCAATCTTACAAAAACCTTTCAAACACTCCCAGTTGATGCTACTCTTTAGCAATAATTGGTGAATAGTCTTATTTATATTAATCATAGTCAATGTGAAATTTACTTTTTTATTAGTGTGGTTTCTTAGTTTATGCAATACCATAAATAAATCGATTGGAAAGAGGCCAAATGAATTGTTCGTTACCTCAAAGTTACCACTAATTTTGGTATCAAATATTGTCGAAGTTTAGATTTGTTGGTCAACTTCACTGACTCTGACTTGGATGGTGACAATCATGATTGAAATTCCACTAATGACTATGTGTTTCTCTATAGCATTGGTTTGTTGGCATGGTCATGTAAGAAACAAAAGGTAGTCTTTTTTTTGACAATGAAACAAGAATATTGTGTCATCGTTCAATAAGGTATCAAAGAAGTAGGGATTCACCAAATTTTTTGAGAAATTTTCCTTCATCTTCATACCTTGAATAAAATCTAATATGATAACCAAAGTGTTATACATGTTGTTGACAATATGGTTTCCCACAATAAGATGAAGCATGTTGATCTCCATGCTCACTATTTCAGATAGTTTCTTGATGAGAAAATTTTCTCTCTTGAATATTGTAGAATATATGATGAGGTTCTTGATATCTTCACCAAGCCGTTAGTTGAAGCTAGATTTATCAAGCTACACATGATGCTTCGGCTTCTGAAAGCTGTAATTATGGGTGGTTTCATAATGACGTAATTTCACCTATTGAATCTTCAGATATGTGTGCTAATGGGGGGGTTTTGAACATTGAGCATTTATGGTTCATTACACATCTCCAGTGTTTATTCGGTTGAGAGATAGAACTATATATGGATATAATCGATCAATCGATTGAAAAACACACTACATCAGTCGATTGAGTAGTCAATTCTCCTATCAATAGGACAATCGACTAGTAGTCAAATATATTCAGGTGGTGGATTGACCATCCCAACAATAAAATATGACTTGTATGTGATGGAGGTTGTCTTGATCATCATTGTTGAGACTACTCAATAGTGTGTATTTGGCAATGTCAACTCTAATAGTTGATGGTTACAAGTGGACAATATCTTTCAGATTCCATGAAAGTTGCTTAGATCTTGAGACTACAAATAGAAAATCCCTTGGGTCATTATCATCATGGATATTGTGCAATAGATCATGTATATCAAGATGTGAAACATGCACTATGATTTTCATATCATTGTGCACTCTGCTTATGTCATGTAATGACATGTTTGGAAACCACCCTTTAACTTCAAATTTTTTTTTTCCTCTTCGATTATTTTTAGTATTTTGTTCTTTATTTCATGTTGTGTTCCACCCTATTCCCCAACACATCATAGAGCATATTGTATCTTGATATCTCCATATGATATCAACTTGATCACTTGATAATAATGACCGAAGGGGTATGTTATTTATAGGCTCAAGATCTAACCAACTTCAACAGAAAATGGAATATCTTGTCCACTTGTAATTGTCAGTTGTTAGAATTGACTTGACCAAATTTGTGTTGTTAAGTAAAATTGACAAGGATGCTTGACATAACCATCCATATGTCCAACTCATAGTCGATTAATAGGTTTTTCTATCCACCACCCAACTATCTTCGACGGTTGGTTGATTATCCCACCAACATGCATGTCGACTACTTTACCAACTGATGTAGATTTCCAGTCGATCACCCAACTAATTATATCTAGATGTAGGTTGATTTATCTACTATCGAGTAAGAAAAGGAATAGATTTGGATTGTCTAATCGAATGACTAAAAAATTGAATAGGATAACGAGTGTTAGAGATAACATCAAAGGGATCATCCTACAATAATCTAGAGGAGTCATTCAACAAATTAATTACAAAAGAGTTCTCATCAAACCATACATTTCATCTGATAATGACTTTTTGTTTGATAGGATCAAATAGTTTATAGGATTTCAACTCTTCATAGTATCCCATCATGATGCAAGCATGAATCTTTGGATCAAACTTATTTTTATAATCATCGGAAATGTGAACCCAGAAAACACATCCAAGCACATGGAGCTGGTTGATTGAAGTATTATTTCCACACAATACTTTGACTATATTCAATGAAGGAACAACTCAAGTTGAGATGTAATTGAGCAGATAGTTTGCACAATACACAGATTCAACCTAAAAGCGAGGAGGAAAATATTTATCCTACAAAAGACATCTAGCAATCTCGACTAAAGTTTGATTCCTTTGTTATGCAATTCCATTTTGATGAGGTGTGTGAGGAACAAAATGTTTCCATTCAATACCATATCAAACCAGGTATTCTTGAAAAGGTCAATTTACATAATCACCATAGTTGTATAATATTAGGAATTTGATGGGTTGCCCAAATTAGTTTTCAGTAAAGGTCATAAAATAGACACATGTGAAATGAGATAAATTATAAATGACCGTCAAAATATACCGTGGACCTTCCAGTGAAGGTAGATTGATGTAGCATACATCATTGTGAACTATCTCTAGTAAGTTTCATGATAGCCACATTTTGTGAGAGTTGAAAGGTTCTTGACGATGATTTCCAATAAAAAATCCTTTACTGACTCCTTCAAAGGGAAACACTTTAGATAGATGAAAAACCATGTTTTGAGTTGATAGTGCCTACAAACTTTGAAAGTTCAGGTGTCTGATTCATTCATGAAAAATTCTAATTCACTCATTAGTGTGAGAAATAATAGTAGTTGGTTAGTTTTCAGGTCAGGTCATGTCATCGGATTTATACAAACTATTCATCAGGTCGAGAAGTACCCTAGTGACAATCGACTTACCTTTATTCAAATTGTGAACATAGAACCAATCTAGCTAAATTTCCACAATATTACTTGTCTGTGTTAGCTAAGAAAGAGAGAATATATTGGCATTGATGTTTGGCACATGATAGATGTCGACAATTTTCCCATACTAATAGGTAACCTCATCGTGACAAAAAAAATCCAGAGAAAAATCATTAGCAACACAGATCTTCCTCTCCTTAGCTTCATACAACCATGTGAACAAGGAGGCATCCTTAGTCATGTGATTAGTGCACCCAGAGTCAACTACCCATTTCTTTTGTGTATAATAAGATAGAAAGGAATGATACATTATGAATTAGAAGGTGAAATCATCAGTCGGTCAACATTCAAAAAAAATGTTTCCTTCCCAGCATTTAACCTTCTCCTCTAAATATTTTTTATTCTTATAGCAAACCTTCTTCACATGTCCAGTCTTTCCATAGTATTGACATGTTTCATTCTTTCGAATTCAGTTGGTGAAAAACTATTTTCCCTTAGGCTTATGGTCATGGATTCTAAGTCTTAGTGTAGAGGGATTGAACCATACTCTATCCATGTGATATGACTTTTTCTTTCCCTTGAGAAAGTGGGATTTATGTATACCACCAAGATTACCTTCTTCAAGAAATTTGTATTGATCAGTAATAAGAATACCACAAAAAGATTCAAAGGTGTAATATTTACCATATTCCTTGCATTCTTGCTAGTTGGTGAAGAAATTTGATACAAACACATTGAATGGTGTTATCAAATTCATCATGACCAACTTGATGAGTTTTCCATCCTTCTTCTGATAGTTCTTTCCAAATTAAACCAATTTCAACAAGATTTATTTGACACATTCCAAATAGTTATCTATTCTTTCAAAATAATGAGAATCGAGAGAGATCAATTCTTTCTCCAACTCCATGACATGGCTCTCATCAACTCATTTGAACAAAAACTTCATCTTCCTCCATACTTGATGAGGGAAATCAATTCCATTGATGTGAAATTCAATCTTCTCTGAGATATAGGTCGTGATGACCCCAACAAGCTCATCCTTCTTTCCATCAACAACAAAATTTGTTTGATCGTTTGTTGGGTATAGAATTGCAATCTTCATATATTGTCAAATTATTTTACTCTTCATTAGGGTTTCCATGTCTGGTTCCCATACTGCATAATTTGATCTATTCAGAATAACATGATCAATATTTGAGTTCATCTTCTATATCTAAAAAAAATATTTGTTTGAAAGGATCTAATCAGAAAACCATCGGACCAGAGTCAATCACATAATATATCTCACTCATCAAGGTTTGAAAATAATAGGAAATGTTTTAAGCCATCGAATTCGATATCATTTTGGTAAAAGGGGTGGAACATATAACAAAATAGACAAACAATTATACAGAAAATAGAAGAGGGAATACAAAATTTGTAAGGAAAAGTGTTAGCACTGAGAGTCACCCTCATATTGCAAGAGGATAATCCCAGTACCCATCAAAATGTCTGGTGGATGTTGGTTTTATTAGTGGAGTTCAAATGGACATAGCTCATTACAATAAAGTTTAACACAAGAAATGGACTAACAACGCATAAGGAAATGATGTCCTCTTTAATTTCAGTCAATGGTTTAAGATTAAAGGTGAGAAGAAGTAAGACTTGGTGAGAAAAGTGGACAAGTCTACCATGAGCATTTGGCCTTCAAGAATCTTGGTGAAGAAAAAATCAGGCACAAGAGGACTCTTGAACTTAAGTTTCAGACACTAAAAATATTACAGCAACATAATAGTCAACCCTCCATTACTACATGGCTACAACAACTCATCTGGATCCTCCATGCATAAGCATTTCAGCCTAAGAAGAAGCTAGATAACAAGGAAAGTATTGGAACAGGTCACTGATGCATTATAATTAAACCTACATTACAATACAACCACAACCCTCAACTGGATCCTCCATGCCCGAGTGTTTCAGCACAATTTACACAAGAATATGAAAGGAACAAAATTCTATTAATGGTAAAGTCTCAAATCATATACATAACCAGAGAACAACTCTAGCATAAAAAATTACATAGTAGGGAGCTCTGCTCAACCAGTTGACGACCATAACAAAATCTTGAAATGATATGTTTATACACAGATCATTCCACAACTACTAGGAGTGTGATATGGCCATTCCATTCAAAGCCTTTCATTTGTGCCTTCTTCTTTCAAAATGTGTGTGTATCCTCCCGTTAGACGCGAACTTAGATTAGCATGGGCCTGCAGGAAAAATTGTCCATCGTGGTACCTCGGTCGGACAGTTCTATCTCCACGGCTAAACCCTCCATGCCTTCTATTTATGGAGTGATTCAAGGTTTCAACCACCATTCATTTTCATTAACTGCTTTTTCCTTGGGATCGCAATGATTCTTAATTCCTAGGGGGCGGCTACGTGTTGCTCTCAGATTTGATGCTATATAAGCACGTGATTCTAGGGCTGTCAAAGGAGGTTTGGATTCACACCACTTTTGAGTCTGCAATTCACCACCTTCCGCCACATATCTCTTTTACTATACCACGGTTTCGATTTCGGGACTGCTCAAGAATTTTAACGCTTGAACAAGTTGTGTCCCTACAATGAAGTGTGGTCGTCGATCTAGTCATGATCTATGATCTGGGAAATCCCCACTTTTGTTTCCACGCACCACTCTTGGATGGACCCTACTTCCTGCTATGAATATCAATGACTCACAATTATTTCGGGAGTTTGGGCTTCGAGATCTTTCTCCTGCTTGCTTGTGCAATTCTCTGAAGTGTTGAATTCACAAAGTGTGAGATCTGGCATTGCATGTCCTCTTGCTTTGGATGACTGAGATTTACTTCAAGAGTTTGGGCTTCGAGATATTTCTCTTTCTTGCTCGCGCAATTCTCCAAAGTGTTGAATTCCCTAAGTGAGAGATCTGGTGAAATGTGACCTCTTGATTTGGACAACTGAGATTTATTTTGGGAGTTCGAGCTTCGAGTCTTCGAGAGTCCTTTACTCACTCAACTTCTACCTGCTTTCTTCCAGAGTACGATATTGCCTGACATGTGTCCCCTATTGAAAGATCAACAACCATGAGTGATGCAGGCTCACAACTAGAAGATACTTTAATTTCTTTTATGATCCCTGCCATGTGAATATTCTCATTCATAGTGGGATCGATATGCACTGTTGATCTGTTGATCTAGAAAGATCAATGATTGTGAGAAATTGCAGGATCACAACTTGTGAAAATTTTAATTTGTATCCCGATCCCTGCAATGCCTCCCCACCATCGATTTATCTTTGATGAGATCTGATGGTCGTGACTTAATATTGGTGATCTGACAGCTGATCTTTCTCTTGCTTAGATCTTACGGTTGAAAAATGAATCTGTTTTCCTGCCAGTATTTCGAACCCAAAAAATGTTGTTTTTGGACATTTCATGTGCAGACCACAGACTTAGAATACCTTCTTCCCATGACAACTATATGTGATAACATTTGGCTCCACAAGGGATGGAATGCTCCCTGTGAGCTGCCAAGAATGCGTAGTTCCAGTGCCTTAGCTATTGAGTTCTGGATTCGATCTGAAATACATCTTTCTAAGGAAAGTAGGATTACATGTACACTACTCTACTTACAAAAAGAAAACAAACAAATGTGCTCCATGAGGAGCTTATTTATGTATAATCCTAGACTAACTGATTTTTTACAATGTGCTAGGTGAAAGCAAACTTCCACCATAGCCACCTAGATTGTTTGGAAAATAATTCTTATAATATAATGTTTGGTATTATAATTCTTATCATAGTGAATATCATTCAACACCTCATGATATTCATGGTAATTTTTTTCCTCTACAATAAATGCTTCATAAAAAATATGGCTTTCATGACTAGAAGAATATTTATGGAGAAAACAAAACTCATCACAACATCCCTCAAAAAGATGTTCGGCTGGAAAATTCTCTTTGCAAAATGAATTAAAAGCTGCATGAAAGCCTGTCAAAGATATGATACTTGCAACTGGAAGAGATCTACACCAATCATGAGAAATCCCCTCTAATGAATACCTTAAAAGATTTATCTGGACATCTTCATGCACGATATGAAGCTGATGAATAAAATCATGAAAATCTAACAAGTGTTCAACTGGTAACTCCCACTCTTCTCCTTAAAAATTAGGAAGGATACTTTCCCATTCATCTCTATTAGGCAGTGGATTAGGGAAACCAACTAGTTTTTAAAAATCATAGAAGGCATACCTCTGAGATAAAATCTTTTCCATTTCAAACCAGTGGAGTTTCCATGTTGAAATGTGAGCAGTCAGAATAATGTGTCCAGCTCTAGTTCACCATCTATGCAATCTCGTTCTACCCAAGGATGTTTTCAATCTGGAACAACAACTAAAAGAATTCTTGAGAAATATTTCCTTTGTTGATAATCTTATCTAGGTCAAATTCAGGTGTTTTCCAAAGATAGATGTGGAGTATACCTTGCGTGTCTTCCTTTGGGAGCCATAGATGAAACTGTGGAGTCACCAGGTGCAAGTTGCAATCTTCAAGTTACTGATTTCTGGTGCACCTTTAGAATCTGAATTTCTTTGTAGTTCAATCCCAGGGAAATGTCTTCAATTCATTCCCCGACAATGATGCCATCAATGTTAGCACTAAGAGTCACTCTCATATTGCAAGAGGATAATCCCAACACCCATCAAAATGTTTGGTGGATGTTGGTTTTATGAGTGGAGGTCAAATGGAAATAGTTCAGTACAAGAAAGTTTAACACAGGAACTCGACTATAAATGCATAAGGAAATGAGCTCCTCTTTAATTTCAGTCAGTAGTTTAAGATTAAAGGTGAGAAGAAGGAATACTTAGTGAGAAAAGTGGACAAGTTTTCCATCAACATCTAGCCTTCAAGGAACTTGGTGAAGAAAAACTTAGGCACAAGAGAACTATTGAACTTAAGTTTCAAACACTGAAAATATTACATCAACATAATAATCAAACATCCATTACTATGTGGCTACAAAAACTCGCATAGATCCTCCATGCACGAGCATTTCAGCCTAAGAACAAGCTAGATAATAAAGAAATTACTGGAACAAGTCACTGTTGCATTATAATCAAACCTACATTACAATACAACCACAACCCTCGACTGGATCCTCCATGCCCAAGTGTTTCAACACAGTTTACACAAGAAGATGAAAGGAACTGACTTCTATTAATGTGAATGTCTCAAATCATATGCATAACTAGAGAACAACTCTGGAATAAAAAATTACATAGAAGGGAGCTCTGCTCAACCAATTGACGACCATGACAAAATATTGAACTGATATATTTATACTTAGATCAGTCCAGGACTACCAGGAGTGTGATCTAGCGATTCCATTCAAATCCTTTTGTCTGCTCCTCCTTTTGTCAGACTATGCATGTATCCTCCAGTCATATGCAAACTCAACTTAGCATGGGCCTGCAAGAAAAATCATCCATCGTGGTACCTCGGGCTGAAAGTTTTGTCTCCATGGAAAGACCCTCCACGCCTTCTATTTATGGAGTGAGTCGAGGTTTCAACCACCACTCCTTTTCATTAACTTCTTTTTCCTTGGGATCGCAACAATGCTTAATGCCTAGGGGCCGACTACATGTTGTTTCCATATTTGATGTTATATAAGCACTTGATTGCGGGGCCATCAAAGGAGGTTTGGATTCACACCGCATTTGATCCCGCAATTCACCACCTTCTGCCACATATCTCTTTTACTATACCACAGTTTCAATTGCGGGACCGCTAAATAATTTAAACCCTTGACCAGGTTGCGTTCACACAATGAAGTGTGGTCATCGATCTGGTCAGGATCTATGATCTAGGAAATCCTTGATTTTTTTTCCATGTGCCACTCTTGTATGGACACTTCTTCCTACTGAGAATATCAACAACTCAAAATTACTTTGGGAGTTTGGGCTTCGGGAGCTTTATCCTGCTTTCTCCCGCAATTGTTCGAAGTGTTGAATTTTCAAAGTGTGAGATCTGGCATCATGTGTCCTCTTGCTTTGGATGACTGAGATTTACCTCGGGAGTTCGAGATTTGGGAGCTTTCTCCTACTTGCTTGTGCAATTCTCCGAAGAGACGAATTCCCGAAGTGAGAGATCTGGTGATGTGTGGCCTCTTGATTTGGACTGTCGAGATTTATTTCAGGGTTTGCGATTCCTTTACTCACTCAAATTATTCTTTCTTTCTTCCAGAGTACGAGATCTAATGACATGTGTCCCCTGATGAAATAACAATGGCCACGACCAATGTGGGCTCACAACTAATAGATACTTTAATTTCCTTTTTGATCCCTGCAATGTGAAGATGCTCGTTCATAGTGGGATCGATATGCACCGTTGATCTATTGATCTAGAAAGATCAATGATTATGAGCGATTGTGGGATCACAAATTGTGGAAAATTTAATTTGTATCATGATCCCTATAATGCATCCCCACCATTGATTTATCTCTGATGAGATATGATCGTCATGACTTAATATTGTTGATCTGATGACTGATATTTCTCTTTCTCAGATCTTACGACTGAAAAATGAATTTGTTTGACTGCTAGTATTTCGAACCCAAAAAGGGTTGTTTTTGGACGTTTCCTGTGCATACCATGGACTTGGACGACCTGCTTCCCTTGACAACTATATGTGATAACAAAAAGGATGGTTTCTAAAGAAACCATTATAAAAATTAATCAAAGCACACTTTGATTAGAACATCATAGTGCATTTTGGATCTTGATATCTCCATATGAAATCAACTCAACCACCTAATAGTAATGACACAAGGAATTTTCTATTTATAGCCTCAATATCTAACTAACTATCCTAGAATCGAGAATATCTTTTCAGCATGTAACCATTGGTTGTTAGAGTTGACTCCATCAAATACATTCTATTGAGTCAACTCAGCAAGGATGCTCGATCTGATGATCCATGCATCCAACTCATAGTCAATTTTTGGGCCAGTTGATTCGTAGCCTGACTATATTTGACTATTGTTCAGTTGTACTTATGCAGGAGCATCGCTCCACCTCAACACATGCCATATGTGTAGCTCGTTTGTGCACATTCAATAAGGGGAGAGGCACTGCCCTATCATTTTGTCCTTCAAATTTAAATGTAATTAAGCAATTGAATGATGTCAAGTTGGAAGAGACAAGTTGTGCCTTCGCACGAGTCTATAGATAGAGTCTCATTAAGGGGATGGAATTTGAGGGATATAGATCTTATTCAAACTAGATTTCCACTCATTGTAATGGGCCTCAATAGACAGATATTCTGAATGGTGATTAGACACCACTAGTGTAGTTTGGAGGGAAAGCTCGTCAAGCACCTCTTGTATAAATATTTGTATTGTATGTCCAATAGTGGGTTGTTGTTAGGCTATTGGAGATCAATTTAAAAACATTGTAAGACAAGGAGAGTTGAGAGTCGAGACTCAATTGCAGTCTGGAATCATACATTGTAATTAACATTCAGGTTAATATGACAGAAGAAGTTTTTCCTGCATATGATTCCGGTATGTTTCCTTGTATTTAATGAATGTTATGTGTGTTTATGAATGCTTGTTGTAGATATATGTTAGGATTTATCTGCAGGAAGAGAGATAGAATCCTCTATCTGTGAGTTGGCTAGATTATTTCTGGGTTCTTTAGTGATCCAAGGGATCAAATTTTGCTCAAAATTCAAAGTGCTCGGAATCGATTCAAATC
>ML814503.1:127586-190245 GCA_009831015.1 Picea engelmannii | reverse complement strand
GTTCATTAGGTGTTTTTAAACTACAAAGATAGTAAAAAATATGTAAAAATGGGTAAAAATTTCTTTATAATAGGAAAACAAATGACCCAAATAACATTTTATTGTGATTTTTTACCAAATTTGTGCAAGTTGTGTGAAAAAACTTCCAAACTTCTGGAGATCAAAACTAGAGCTACAGGAGTCAGAATCATGCACCGTTAGAACAAGGTAAGAAAGAACTCCACCCTCTTCATATTCATCCATGATTTTTATAGTTTCTGCAATTTTTCATTTTTCATTTTTATTTTTCAAAGAAGGGCAGGCTCATACGCGCATGCTTTTGGCACGTGGTGCATATACCCATCCCTATACATGCCCTCTCTTAATGAAAATTGTGTACATACACAACTATCGTAAAAGAAAGGCACACATGTATGCATCCTTTGAAAAAGGAATAATTAACTCCTCTTTTTGTCTTGCAGAATTCACAATGGTCATTGAATGGAGAGAGATGGAACATGAAGAAGTTGAACATGAAATCGAAGACAACCCGGAGGCCTTGGAAGCCCTTTGATTGTGTGGTTTGAGAAAATTATATGAAAATAATTTTACAACTCTTGATCAATTATTGGGAACTGGATGTAGATGGGTTCATGATGGATGGTCAATCTCTAAATTGCTAGAGGTTGATGATATTTACTTCATCACATGGCTCTCTTGATGAGGTAATGTAGTCAACCTTATGACACAAGGGGGAATCACTTTGACGATTCAGGATTATATTGCATTCTACTGCACCCCTGGGACAAAATGGGTTGGGAACCAAGTCCTATTATCCCCTATCCTGGGGATAACTAAGGAGATCATGTCTCGAGGCCCACAGGTCCTATACATGGAGTGTTGAGAGTCAGACAACTTGAGCATGGCCCCAAAGGGCCCATATTTTCTTCACTACAGCCTGTCTATCAGCAGCAGTAGCATCCATCCCACTAGCCTGGTCTTGAAGTAGCAGTAGGTCTTGCTCCATGAGGTAATGAGTCTGGGTATCATGGTATGTGTCACTCTGATTTTTGAATCACTTGAATATGTTGCACTAAACTCTCCTTCATTTCATAATGTCTGCTTGGAAATTAGGCTCTTTAACTTGTTCATACCTAGGAGGGTGAAACAATTCCCTAGTAATATGGTTCCCCTTTAGGATGAGTTTCCACTTGGTGGGTCTATAAAAGGTTATCATCCATTCCCTCCATACTTACCACTTTATGTGATTATTCCTCTCATATTCCCCTACCTTGGTTCGGGCATTGGGTTTTTCACGCTAGGAAGGGTTGTACCTTGCCTTGAGGGAAGAAGGGGCTAAAGGCCCAGAGAGAAAAAATAGCTGGAAAGAGTTAGAAGCCAAAATGAAACCTTTGATATGCTTCGCCCAGGGATTCTCGAGAAAGCAATAAAAAGCTTCTCAATAAGAAAAGGGGACCCATAAGATAAAACAAAACTCAAGGTACTAGTTGGTGGATGGGAGGTATCATCATGAGTCGGCCTATTAGGTCCATGGGAATGTAGTGGTATGACACTACCATCTATTTGGTCACCAAACCAGGGTAGTGGCTCTTGGTGGCATAGCCAAGATAAAGGGGGTCTCATCACGAGCCAACCTTCTCATTTTCGCTAAATGATTGTGGGTAACGTTGTCACCATGCCAGGACAGTGTCCCCTAGCTTTTCCCTTGAAAATTAAAAGACCAAAAACAGTAAGACTAAGAATAAAAGGCATTGAATGGGCTAGGAAACAATGGCATCGATGATATGGTGCAGATCACCCTCTACAGAGGCACCCACAAGCAAGACCTATATTTCCCTGTTATCACTGCAGCCTTTCCCCAAACACTTCCCCTACACCATTTCACACACTTACATGACCTAGATTGGCTCTCACTAGGAAACACCCCAAAATTAAGGAGGATTAGACCAATAGGACATCCTGAGACCCTCTCCAAATGTGACTTGTTAAATTGCATAATGTCTTTGAGCATTTGTCTGGGTAAAGGGGGGTTTGATGTACATGAGTGGGTAATTTGATTATTATATGTAATTGACATTGCTATGATACATGTGACTTATGAACCCCTGGAGGGTGTACTCATTGTTGCTACAAAACTTTTCCAGGTGGACAGGTACATTGGGGGAATGATTAGGTCGGACCTCCATGGGGCTGAAATCCCAACTAATTAATGTTGTAACCCCACCAAAGGGAAAAGAGAAACCATAGGCTTGCACCATGAAGAAAGAAGGATGTTGCACCAGGGACACTCCGACAGACCTAGACCCAGGGGGGTCTTGCCTTTCCTCTTGGACGTTGACCCTAGGAGGCCTATGACGTCATCATTTTGACCCTAGACGTCATTCAGTCAGGGTTTGCATTTATCAGGACGGTTGTGTGCTAGTTGGCACGTGTGGCAGAATTCGGGGCCTTTGGAGGCTAAGCATTTTGCATCTGAGGCCTAGCGTTCCACCCTAGGGGGTAACATCACCCTTGGATTTGATTTTAGGTTTTAATTAATGACATTTATGTAAAAACCTATATTTTAATGTAATTTGGCCATGTCGGCCTTTTATTGACCTAACTATAATTAAAGGTCAATGATATTGTATAAATAAGAGATAAAAACTCTCATTTTTTTCATCATTCATTCATAACACCGGTGTGAGGTATGAAATTTGCACCCTTTTCAAGGGTTATTGGCTGAAATTTTAGGCGCACTTCTTGGAGGAGGCTATTTTTGGTGTTTCTTGTCTATTTTCATGGTGGAGGGTCTTCAACTAGGGTTTAAGCTTGATTATTCTTGGTGAAGTAAGTAGAAGATCTGCATTTCTTTATTGTGAATGAATTCTTATGGTGAATTTTACTTTTTCATGTCAAAGATTATGAAATTGCTTGCTTGAAACCCTGGGAGAAAGGCATAAGTTATTATCCTTTTCTCTATAATTTTCTACTTGTTTAAATTTCTCAAGGAGCACCATATCTAGAAATAGATACTAGAGCCCTACCATTGTAGCACTCTAGTAACCCTATTTCATTACCTATTGCATATTTTGTTTCAAATTGTCCAAGGAAAAGAGAAATCGCTAGGGCCTAAGTTTCCTTACTTTCTAGCAATTATCTCTAGGACTAGATGTTTGAGGCCTTGGGTTACCAACACCTCTCTCTTCTTATCTATCTCCTTTGACTAAGTATTATCATTTCTATTTTCCTCTAAGATTTTTTGTTGTTATCATTGACTCCATTACCCTAAAAAGCACTAGTATACTCACTACAAATGATTGATTGATCAAACAACTTCCAAACCATCATCCTTGAAGCATTTACTAACTTCTACTAACCCTATATTATTCAAATTCACTAACTAACTTGTTGTTGTTTCAAAAGATTGATACAACCATCTAACAACAACAAATTGACCCTAAAAGTGACATGTTATGCTAGCTACACATTGCTAAAACTGCTTGTGACTACCTAATATTAATTTGCCTAGTTAAAGCTATTATTTCAAGTATTTTCTCAAGCATTTTGAAGCATAATTATTGTGGTTGTTACAAATTTATCATTGTTGTTATAAATTGTTATATTGCTGCAATTTTATATCAACTAGTCTATTTTCTAAGAGTTCACTGTCTTATGAAGCATTAACATCATTTTGGTACTTGGAAAGTGTCATTTTTTCTCTTTATTGTCTTGTTCTGGGTAGGTACACAATATTACTATTTTTCTTCATCTCTAATAAGACTCAAAGAACCTTTTGACTTGAGTGACCTGTGAGAGGGGAGGGACTTCCTTGTATCATTTTCCTTAGCCTTCTCAAACCCTCAGGTCACTGGGGACGTCTGCCCTAGGGTACCGTGACATACTCCTAAATAGAAAGGGGTTTCTTATTAAGGTGACAGTGATAGGTCACTCCCAGTTACGCCAATTTTGTATCCACTTACCTTGGGATTTGGGCAAGTACAAATTGTGTGATAACATGTCCCAATCCATAATATAGAGGACTTGAGTCTGAAATTCATTCTATAGACCATTTCCAGGATCACTAGATCTGTCTCTCTGCACCAGGCATCAAGACCGTAAATATTATATGTGGTAAAGTGTTTATGGCTAGTTATATATGACTGGAGCACATATATGTTGAAAAGTATGAAAACACAGTTGATAGAATGTAAAAACAAAAAAATGAAGAACGTTGGGTATGGAAACGTTTTATGCTCTTTCTTTTTTGAAATGGTACTTGCTATGAATCCACAAGTCTTTATGGCACCCCATAGACTCCGTGAACCATGTTTGCTATGATGGTCCACCTTGATACAATGCTTAGGAAGTGGAAGTCTCACAAACCCATACGATTACACCTTTTTTGACTGGTGGCAACGACAAATTATTGCGATTGACTATTATCCCTATGAAGGGATAAGTTTTTCCAGAGACTCAGAAATGGTTGTTCCTCCTAGTGCCATGTTGGGTGAGATTGGTAAGAAACTTTTAAATTTTTCAAAGTTTTAATTTTTTATTTATTTTATCTATTTCAAGAGACAAACCAAAATATTTTTTGCATGGATAAAAGATAACAAAATATGATGAATGTGTAGATATGAGACCGAGAAGGCTAGAGGGGTACCCGCGTCACAGACGTAGGGGGGGCAGTGAAGCACAGTTGGGTGAGGATGTTGTATAGATGAGGAGGACATTACAAAATGTCTAGAGAAATCTAGACCGCCCCAATCATTGGATTCTTATGGTCCAGATTGAGGATTTGTTGGATCAGATGCAATGGAAAGTAGTAGGTGTACCACGAGCCTGGGTGAGACTTTTCTAGTGTTTGGCCAACGTCGTAGTGTGCTACAAAGACACATGCGATGGCATGGACCTCGACATAGATTGTACATGATATTTTGCATTGAAATATAGATGGATGAACTTCTAAACATAGGATACAATGTGAAATAACATCCCTCAGGAGTTTGATCACGACACTATACTCAACCATATTATTTGTTGTTGGCCCCAGACAAGTGCCTCTAGATGCAGCCACTTGGCCCAAAGGTGAATAAATCACCCATGCGATGGAAGTGAGGTTCTGAGTGTAATAACATGCACCATCCATGAAACCAACATGGACCAAAGACTCCAACAACATCTACCAATCAAGCAGAAGCACCATAAGCAACCAAGAGTAGAAAGAAAAAGCAACTAAAAATACTATCGATGTACAATAATTACAATGGGAAAACACTTGAGCATCAACGATCAAGTGTAGTACCTCTTGAAGTAGAGCCTATTTATGGGCTCCTTTCGATGTCAAATTGTGAACACTCAAACTCGTGGTAAAAACAACAACTTCAATACATGTCTTCCCATGGTATATAATCTGTAGTCATGGCATCGAGAAGGGCTTCGTTCGAAGGCAAATATATGTCCATGAAAACATTTGTGTTAGAGGGATAGACATTCCAGATGGGCAATGGAGACTAACCATAATCACTCTCAACCGTATTAAATTCTGAGAGGGAATAAGATTGATGATGCAACTCCTCCTAAGGCCGATCTAGGCTTATCATTGCCTTAAAAATATCTTCGTCAGAGAGAAATACCATGTCCAAACAATTGAGTGAAGTTGAAGAATTTTAGGCCCAAATGGGATCTGAAAATTGATCCTCTTCTTCCGTTCATGAAGGAGCAAGATCAAAGTATGTAGTAGCTTGTTTCATTTCTTGATAAGCTATCTCAGTTGCAAACAAATGCATGGTCGTCCCAACATGCACAAGACCTTCAACTGATTCGCACGGTGAGGGTAACACCCACGGATATTCAAAACACGTAGTTCTAAATGAACCTACCCGCATAACAAGGATCTAGGGGCTTGATTTCTAGTAGCCAACTGAGGTAGCATGAATATACAAAATTGGCGTGCGGAAATAAAAATTTCTCATCAAAGAAGGACACATCCCAACGCCAACACTCTAAGTTTTCGTCTGATATTTTTCAATCAATGAGACCGTAGATCCTAGATTCACAGCGGAGCTAGAGTGGTTAAACGACATTTGATCTATCATTATGATATTCCCCTCGCGATGGAAGCATGAGACTCAAAAAATCAACAAGACAATTGTTTTCATCGCATAATTCCAACTCCTTCCAAGCAAAACATTATAGTCGAGTGGAATGTCGACCACTTCAAATTCAACAGAAACAGTCTTCCCCCCTGAATGGACAAGGAAAGAGGAAATAAGATTGTGCGTCATGTTATCCCCAACTCCTAGGGATAACTAAGGATATGATGTATTGAGGCCCCCAGGTTGCAGACATGGAGTACCAAGAGACAACTAGACCAGCAGTGTCCACCTACATAGATAGAGACCCACCTCACCACCACAACTCTAGGATCATCACAACGATATCCACCACATCAGCTGGATTTCGAAAGGCATCGGGTCTTTCTCCAAGAGGTGCAAGTAAGGTATTATGATGAGTGTCATTTCAATATTTTAGGCATTTGAGTTTGTTTCATCTATTACTGCTTTTGATTATGTGACGTTTGCTTGGACATTATGCTCTTTTCTCTGTTTCACTTTGGTGGTTGACATTGCGCCGTAGTAAGTGGGTCACCCTTAGGGATAGGATTTCTATTGGGGGGTCCTCTTGATGATTCATTGTTCCACTCCCGACCATACTTGTTACTTTCCACACTTCATCCCCTCATCTCCTTATCTTTTGGGATTTTCGGGTGTACTGACCCAAGAAGGGGTTGTCCCTCATTTCATGGGAACAAGGGATTGAAGACCTAGAGGCTTGTAGCTGGAAAAAGATAAAATCCAATCATTAACCTTCTATATGCTCGCTCAGGGATCCCGAGGACAATGAAATGTATCTCATGAGAAAATGATGGGACTCGTAAAAAATAAATATAAAATGCCAACCAAGAAGGAGCATGTGTGGGAATTGTTTTTAATGCTTAGGTAGAAGCCTCACACATGTTTTCAACTTGGGGAAACATGATGTGACCAGGGTAGAGTCAAGGTGGGCATATATTTGCATGCTTAGGTAGAAGCCCCACCTTGGCTTCAACCTAGAAACATCTTAAAAGAATAAAAGGCAATGAATGGGCTTGGAAAAAGGTTGCATTGAAAACGACGGTGCAACACACCCTCTACAAAGGCACCCATACATGAGAATCTACAACCCCTTGTATGTTATGAACCTCATGCCCAAAATTATTCCCCCCAACCATGACACCTCACCCACATGACTTAGAAATAGGTCCCCTTGGGAAACACTCCTAAACTTGAGGAACGATTCACCCAATAGGTCGTTTTGTCAACCCTCCCATACCTAAACTTGGAAAATTTCATAGGGTATTTGAGCATTGGTTTATTTTGATGAGGTGGTTTATATGTACATGCTTAGATGGATCTTTTATCGATTTGATTTACTCATCATGATGCATTTGACTTCAAATCCTTGGAGGGCGTATCCATTTGTTTTTGCAGGACCTATCTGGTGGACAGTTTTGGAAGAACAAGCCTAGCTTGGGCTTCCATGGGGCCTGAAGCCCACAGGTTGGATGCTAAGGGCCCATACTCTGGATGATGATGACATGCATTTTTCTATAGCAGGAAAACCCCCCTATGGACTACACTAGGGTTCAACATGTAGGCATATCTAACCATCTAAAGTCTCCTACTTTTTAACAACTACCCCGACTATACCCCACATTCATGCATAAAACACAAAGTAAAAAAATCCGGTAACTCTACCTTAAACTCTGCGTCTGGTGTTGATCCTTTTGCATTCACTTGTTTCTCGACTACAAGTCTCCTCCCAAGGCCGACCTGCATTCATAAATAGACAAACAAATAACTACGAACGTGCATCTTATATATGAATTAGTGGGTTAGATGTCATAATAAAACATGAATCAAACATAAAGATTGAACATATCATATGGAGGGACAGAAAAAGTACTTCTTTTTATTAATCTCACAAAGTTACTTACAATGATATCGGTGATTTCTCCTCGAACCTGGTTTGGGCTCCTCTTCACCAAGCTCCAACTGCTTCCATGTATCTTTCTCCTCTCACAATTCTCTCTAGAGAAATGGCATAGGCTTATGAATGAGGAAAAAGGAAAGAATAGGGAATTTTGGCTCAAAACTCACAATGTGGCTACAAATTCTTGGGGCAATGGGGGAAAGTGAAATGGGCATAGTTTCAATGTTCTTCTTCTTATCTTTGGAATGAGACCCCAACACCTCCTTTTATATGACAAAAGGATGTTTATTCAGTTGGGTGACGGGCTATAGGCGGTGGAACAGTTGGGAAACTGCCCAATAGCCCGTAATCTCAACAAATTCCTTGCAAATTTTGTGGGTATACGCGAGATGTAATGGTGAAAATATCATACATACTCGAGTTGTAGTGGTGCAACAAGCGTGTGTACGCGAACAGTAGTGGTGCAGGGAGCGTACATCTTCAAAAATAGTTTTTTTAAGATGAGTTGCTCAGTGGTGGCTTGACAAAAATAGCAAGTAAGATGGCCTAATTCCATGTATGAATGTATGGTGAAATTTAGGGTTATAACAAATTTGGAGGCCTAGAGGACACCTTGGAGGATCTTTCCCATCCCATACATGCCAAACGACTTGCTTGAAAGAAGAAAAACATCACCTTTGGAGGCATGACGTCACTTTCGGGCTAGGTTGTGGTGGTGAAGATGGACACTTGACACGTTTTGATTGAAGAGGGCTTGGATTGAAGGAGGAATACCTAGCACATGAAATGGAGGCCCTATAAGGCCCAACAAATTCCTCTCTCCACTCCAACGATTTGAAAGAAGTGCCAAAACGTCACCCTTTGGAGGGATGACGTCACATTCGGGTTTCTTTATGTCCATTTTTTAAATTTAAATGTGAATTAAAGTTAAATCACTTTTGTAAAAGGGAAAAGTAAGGGTTGTTTCCCCCTTAATTTTTGGTTACCCTAAGTATTGTGGACAAACTATGTTTAGAACATTTTGTATAGACAAAGATCCTTTGTATCTCATTTGGATAATAGTTCTCCCATTGTGAGAAGACTACTTGGCTGAAATTGCACCCTACTTGGGAATTTTTGCTATCTCTCTCTTGTGCAAATGATTTTTGGTGATATCTCTTGGTGAATGTTTGAGATAAGGTGGTGTGCACCTCTTGGAGACTTCTTTACTTGCTCTTTAATGGTAAATGCTTGGTGAACTAGGGTTTGATCTATCTCTCTTTCTTGAAATTGGTAAGGAAAAATATGAATTTATTAGTTATTTATTGCTTGTTCTTGGTTATTTTTGGTTGAAACCCTAGGAGGAGTATGTTGCATACACCCTCCATTAATCTTCAACTCATTTTCTAAGTTTATAAGTCATTTTTGGACAAGGGTTGCTAGGAGAAATACAAGAGTTTATACCCTACTAGATTTACCCTAATTTGATTGGCATACCCTAGGGAGTAAGAGGATTTACACCCCTAGGGATATTGTTGATATAACTTGTGTTTTAAATACTCCATTCATCCTATTATAAAGGCACTAATCTGATTTTTGCATTGGAGAAATAAAATGTTTGCATTGGTAAACGTGTTTTAGTGAGATATCAATCTTGTTTAAGTTGGATTCTTTTGTGGATACCTTGAGGTTGCTAAACCCTATAGGGTGTCTTAGTTCTCTTTGTCTTCTTGGAGTTTTTATAACTTTTATTCTACAGCCATTAAGGCTGCAAAAACCCTAATACAAATCTTTTAATAACTCACAAACTATCCGTTTGAAGTTGCTAAAAGTTTGCCCCTATAATCTATCAATCTCAACGTAGTTTTTGGGTGGATTGTTGGCAAGTTTTGGTGGTTGATTTATTTGTTGTAACAACTTGTTTGATATAGCCATAATTCTGATAATTATCTATGCAATACTTGTTTATGACAACCTCATCTTGTTGCTAAAGTCTCATGCATTATTACTTGAGTTAAACTAGTCATTGCTAGCTAATCTCTTGCATCCTTAACTAGACTTTTAGCAACTATATTTGCAACTCTTATTACTCTTTGTTGCTGATATATATTACTATTTATTTCTGAAATTAGGGACAACAAGCTTAACTTGCTTGTCCAACATATTATTGGGCTTGTATCTTTGTTTTCCTTGTGTCTCGGGCAGGTACAATCACTTCTTGGCAGGTCTTCTATACTGTGGCAGGTCTTCTACCATCTACGAGACTCTTTTCAAGCCCTTATTACCTTCCATCATTGAACTATAGGGGGATTCTTCATCATCTCTTCATATTCCATCTCATTTCCCCTAGGGTCACCTAGGATTCCCCCTTGAGGTGATTAATTCATCTCTAAAGTGATGGGAATACCTAGCTAAGGTGACAGTGGGTGGTTGTTCTCCTAGTTGTTTCCATATTGTGGTTTGGGTCGAGATTTTCCCAACCTACAACTTGTGCGATAACATGGCCTAAATGATAATCCATTAAATGTGGTTAATAGCATAGGAGATGGAGCCAACTTAGGAGAGCCAATGACTTTCCAACAAGATAATGACATCACACATGTTGAAGCGCCTTCATCAATGAAAATCCTCCCAATAACGTGTTTCGCATACATGACATTGATTTGGATGGATACATGATAAGGAATATGAGGCTTCACATCTGCGACATCGAACTTGATAACACATTGACACGATGAGTCAATAGCTCCTATAGCGGAAAACAATGTAGCTCAATGGACATGGAAACTTTGAAGCACCTCTAGGGATGACATCGCACATGGCGTCTGAGTTAAGTCCTCAACGATAGAATAGTTGGGCACAACTCGATCATTCGAGGTGTGCAATGCACACTTATACACACCTTTCAGTATGCATGGCATTGCTTCCCTCTAGACTTCTTTATGTGGAGATAATTTTGAGGATCAAAAGTTTCTTTCCCCTTTGATGTCGACTCATGATTACTGTAACCATGATCCCTAATCGACGAATCAACCTCCTTTGTCACATTCACCATGTTAATGAATGACATAGTCCCATCCTATGAGGGTGCATTTGTTGTGCCTCTTAGTGGATTTCCACAGGAAGAGCATAGCTGCATATTATGTCCATGTGGGAATGGGTTCTTCAGCATAACATGTTGTTGTTGCACTAATAGGAGTTGAGCCTCTTCCATCTTTGGGCATCGATGGGTAAGGTGATTTTCACTACAAATATTGCAAGGGAATTTCACCCTTTTCTTTTCCATCTTTCCCCCCTCCAACATTTTCATCAGATTTAACATTTTTATTGTTATTTCCACCTCCCTTCCTATCCTTACCCTTCTTATTCATCCCTCCATATTGTTGGGTACCCTTCGGGGTTGTCGATTGTACAATGTGAATGTCTGATGACTGGATGGTGGAAACATTCTAAGCCACAGCTTGACCGGCCACAGATGGATGAATCATCATCTATTGCATATGGTTCATAACTAAATCCGTAGTAGTGCTCTTAACGTAACCAAAAATGTCGTCAACATGTGGTTCAAACTTCTCTTTTGATGGGTCGGTGCTCGAACTTGGAGCATCCAATATTATCTCATAAAGTATCTCAGACTATGAATATATTAGATCTAATTGTTGGTCCTAAAAATTGTCTCCTCCTTAGAGGATACTCCTGACGTCGATACATCCTTGGAGATGTAAGGCAACAAGGATTTTAGGAACCATTCCAATAAGAACTCAAGAGGGACATTGGCTTTGATCAAACTCTTCCACCTTTTCCACTCTTGGATGTGATCTGGTATGTGAGTGGTTTTATCCTATTTAAGCATGACTGGAAGATAGATGTGGTTAATAAAAACCAAGGCTAGGTCATGGAAAGTGCAAACTGTTGATCCATCAAACTCAATGTACCATTTCATCATGACTCTCATAAGAGTCTGTTGGAAGAGACCAAGATAGATGTGGTTAAGAAAAACAAAGGCTAGGTCATGAAAATTGTGAAATGTGGAGCCATCAAAATCAATGTACCATTTTGTCATGACTCCCGTAAGAGTCTGTTGGAAAAGACCAAGCTAGATGGAATCATCATTCAAATAATTAGATGAACACCATAAGTGAAAGGTCGTCCCATGGTCGCTTGGATCTTCACCAAATTTTCCTTCGAATTTTGGGATATCTGAAGATAACTTGGTGGGGACTGAAGGCCAATTCGAATCATGGAAGACTAGATTGTTCATCATTTTTGATAGGTATGGAAAGTTTAACGTTTCCAAAAATGTAGCCTCGATGGAGGCCCATAATTCCAACTAGATGAGTTGGATCTCCAGGGTTGAGTACTCACTGGAAAAGGATATCCTAGATTATTAATAGCACTAGGTTGCCAAGAAGAGTTTACGAATGGGCCAAGATTTTGACTAAAACCTTGAAGTCCTTTGTTATAAGGAGGAAAACATCCACCCATCTTGTTCTTGTTCCTGTAAAAAAAAGCAAGGTTTCCCCCTGCTGACATCCCTTGCAAAGGGAAATACCCTTGCATCGGGTATTTCTGACTGAGAAAGGGGTTGCCCCCTGATGACATCACTTCTGAAGAGTACGAACCTTGTGTGTGATTCCATTGGCCTTGGACAGGGTACCCTCTATCGACATTCCAGTTGATAGAAAGAGATTACTCCCAAACCCACCAAATAGCATGAAAGGGGGAGAAGAAGACGACATGTCGATGGATTGGAAATCACTGCCCATAGGACCACCCCATCCCATGAAGGGATTGGGACCGGATGATGGGAAATACATGCTCCTGAGAGAAGGGAGCGATGGAGGAATGTTCCCTGCGCCTTAAGGAACGACTTGGAAGGGAGTTGAAGAACTCTCGGCTCCAACATTAACACTCTAAGGGATTGACTAGGAACCAATCGATGCATTATGCACGTCGATCAATGACATTCAAAACGAGAAGGTGTTGGACACAAATGGTGGTGAAGAGGTTTCACTCAAAGGCTAAGTGGACCCAACAATTGGCTAAGTAGAACCACTGACCAATACAATGATTGTGGATTGAACCACACTCGTCGTTTGGTTAGAAATGAAAGGGGGTAGGATTCCTCCTCCCACTATTAGACACATGGGGGTTGCAAGGGCCCTTGTCCCAAACATTTCTGGAGTGTCATCCATGATGGCCCACTGAAGAGGGCAATTGTCAGTGTACTCTAACCCGGAAGCCGGAATCTACAAGAAGACTAGATCATATGATCCATTCAATAGAGGGTTGAAAGGTCTAACGATGCCTTTGACTTCGAGATTCGATATTTTTGTAACCTCCAATGCATAAGCATTTATCTTTGTGGGATCTATCTCTATGATGTCAATTGGGCCTGTCGATATGAAAGTGTCGATTTGGTCAAGTCGACACCACCAAGGAGGTGGCAAAGAATTCACTTCCACTTTATCAAGCAAAAGGCCTTGGACTCTCATAGACCAAAAAAGCGGTTGATCAACCACTTAAATCACAGATTCAAGGTTTCGATCAACCAACCTACCTAAGTCGTCTATGTACAAAGAGAACACCCACTATAAAAGTCCTATGGAAACAACAAACACAAATAACTCCAACAATACTCTATCTAGAGTGGATTAGGTCCTGAGACTGTAATAATAATGAAGTTAGGAAAGGACCTTCCAAGCGAAGGAACAGATTGAGTAAGTCTCGTGAACCAACTAACGAAGGAGTGAGAGGCAGTTACCCCAACCTCCACTAACTAGCCCTACCTAGTGCAAGTACCCACGCTTCGCGAGGCATCCTCTAGGGGTACTGAGAAGTGTGATGTGATGTCTACCCCATGTACCTTGGAAAACCTGTTGCGTTCACCTCTGAGAATCCTATGAATGACTACTAAGGATAGCAACTAGTTGTTAGCATCTAGGGGTATAGTCATCAGTCGAGATTGAAGGTATGGGCAGGGTAACAAAGCATGAAGCTTCGAAAGCATCGCCTCTCAAGAAGGTATGGGCCGAAACCCCCAAAACACGATAGCTCTACTATGTTCAGTCAATCTTTAGAGGGGTTATCTCCTTGGCTCTTCCTCACACAACCTTGTGTTTATCTCTCGTGTTAGAGGAGGCTCTTGACTATACTTATAAGAAAGTTGGATTTTAACACTCCTTACCTCAGAATCCTAGGTTGCGTTTATGGCCTTTGAGATTTAACTCCCCAACCTAGTCCAAGGTCCTAGCTTAAGCTAGTTTGTTCACCCTAAAAAATGAAAAGTCTAGTTTATTTTATTTAAGTGTTCATTTCAAAGGGTTGTTGTTTACTCACAATGGAAACAGATGCAACCAAATGTTGTTTTTTAAAGACACAATAGAAAATCAAAACACTTATAAGAACATTGATATGCAATATGATTGTTCTTCACTGAAAAATAGTGCAACAACACTTTAGAAAAAGGAGAAAACTCTTTACTTTTCAATGGTATGCAAAAATGTAAAATTTTCTTTTAAATTACTAATGCAGATTTCTTTAATGCAAAGCAACTGAAAAGAAACTACACTATCTTTTTTGTCAAAACTATAACTAACTCTTCAAAAATGGAAGTCTTTCAAGATCACAAAATGTAATTTGAAACAAAAACAACACTAAAACAGAAAGTATGCTTTCAAAAAAAATTCTTTTTCAGGGAAAAGACAATAGTAAGGACTGAAAAGAAACACAAAAAACACATTTTCTAAAGTTATTTTGTTTTTTCTTTTTAAAAGGCAAAAAGAAATAGGAAAATTTTACACAAACTTTCTTCTCAAAACCAACAAAAAAGAAACAAGAAAGAGGCAGAAAAAGTATCCAAAACTATAAAAACTTATCAAGGACATTAACCCAGGCTAATCTAGGCAAGAAAAAATCTAAAAAATAACTTCCCAAACTACCTCTATAAGCTTGAAAAAAGCAAGCAAAGAATGCATTTTTTTATTTTTTTTTTATAGAAACATAACTAATAATGTCTAAACTCGGAAACAACCCAAACATAGTCCTAGAACCCCAGAAGAGACTCTATACACCCAAACCAACATTCAATAAACATAAAAGATTTTAAAAAACCCTCTCCATAGAGATGTACATGCTTGTACGAAAGGTAGCATGCGTATGTACACGACTGTCTGAACTAGAGGGTGCATATGTATGTGACCGTTATAACAGAACAACATGTATGTACCTCAAAAAAATTCAAAAAATAAATAAAGAGGCAAGTATACATACTTAAGTGAGCAAATAAAGACTCAAACAATTAAAATGTATCGATCTAAGCGCTAGAAAGCAGTCAAAAACAAAAGAAAACAATTAAATCAAGCAAACTAAGCAAAGCCCAAAAACATGCCCACTAGGGAGAAATTTGTAAATGTGTTGAACCTGCACATAATAGATCTAGCTATAAAATGCCACACACATTTGTAGAGATAAATTGAGAAAGAAGAAGCAAGAGAGAAAGAAATGGAAGAATTCTCATTAACCGTAATGAATAATTTACACATGATATACTATGTCTAACTCAACCAATGTGCACTAGAGGTGAAGCCAATGCACCATAGTGGTGGTCTAGAGTGATCTGGAGACACACCAACAGTTACAAGAGTGAACTTCCACCTAGTCTAGTCTCTCGGGCAGTTACGGGAGTGAACTGCCACCTACCTAAGTTAACTAGTCTACTAGTCTTCAGTTAACTGACTGAAACTGAGTGAAGTGAGAAGGAGATCAAGGAAACATGGGTAATGCACTAGTTTGGTGATGATACAAAGGCTAATGAGCATTAGTTGGTGATGATCCCAATGTTGCATGGTGACAAAATCAATGCAGCATCTAGACTCCACTCAACTAGTGAAAATTGAAGAGAATATTCTTCCTAAAATATAGGAGACTGGATAATGACCAATAAACAAGGAAAAACCTTAGGAAAAATAAATCCTAGGTGTATGTCAAGTAACTCCAACACCCCCCCTGAACATCACTATGGTGAAAATAAAGAATGGGTCCCGGCAACGAAGCCATGTTAGGTACCAAAATACAAAAGATACAGTGAAATAAAGTGAGGAAAGAGGGAACCCCCCCCCTCAAGGTACAATGTATGTAAAAAAAAGAAATACAGTTGCTAGGAAATTGTGTCCTTCACTGCAAGACGACTTCACAAAGAATGGAACTTCTGCTCAGTGAAGGTCTTGGTGAAGATGTTTGTCATCTGTTATGTTGAAGGAAAAAATTGTAGGTCGATGATCCCCTCGTGTACTAAGTCCCAGATGTAGTGCATGTGGATCTCGATGTGCTTCGTCTACTGCCTCTGAACTGGATCTCTATGAAACTTCAGAGTGCTCTAGTTGTCACAACAGATGATGATCGACCGATGAAACTGAATGGCCAACTCAGTGAGAAAATGTTGTAGTTGCATAGACTAAATGGTTATGTTAACTACCCCTCTATACGTTGCCTCAGTTGAAGATAGAGCAATGGAAACTTGCTTCTTGCTCGACCAACAGATTGGCCCAGAACCAAGACTGAGTGAGTAACCAAATTTGGACTTGCGATGAGTGTTATCGCCATCCCAGTTAGAATAAGTGAACCCAATGAGATCTAATGTAGAGTTTTCTGCATAATGAATCCCAAAGGTGATGGTGCCATGTACGTATCGAAGAATACACTTTGCAGCTTTACAATGTAGCTCATGTGGCTCCTGCATGAACCTGGAAATTGTGCCAACTGCATAGGAGAGGTCTGGTATGGAGTGTGTGAGATACAACAAGCTCCCCACTAACTGTCTGTATAGTGTGCTGTCAACCAGTGGAGTGTCCCCGCCATCCTCAAGTTTGACTCCAGATAGGAAAGGAGTAGGAGCAGACTTGCAATATTTCATGTGAAATCTCTCAAGGATATCTTGAGCATACTTGTCCTAAGACAGTTTGATGCTCGATGCATCCTCATTGATATTGAGTCCAAGGAATAAGTGTAGCAGACCCATGTCCATCATCAAAAACCTGTCATGTAGAATCCTCTTGACTGCAACAATCGTCGATGATCAACAAATCATCAACATACAGAACTAAGAGTAGAAATGAATCAGTCATCCTGAGCATGTAGACATTCAGGTCTGATTTACAATGTACAAAGTTTTGTGACAGCAGGTAGGAGTCCATCTTGGCATACCATGCCCTCGGAGCTTGCTTGAGGCCATACAGAGATTTCTTCAGTCCAAAGACCAAAGATGAATACTGCATAAATCCCTGGGGTTGCTCCATATATATCTCCTCAGAGAGATCGTTGTGAAGAAATGAATTCTTCACGTCCATCTGATGGACTTCCCATCCCTTTGCTACCACAATGGAAAGTTCCAAACGTATAGAATCCATCTTCGCTACCAGAGAAAAGGTCTCATCATAGTCAATGCCATGCACCTGCTGAAAGCCTTTGGCAACATGCTTGGATTTGTATCTGCTAATCTATCTATCTGTTGCACTCTTGGTCTTGTATACCCATCTGCACCTGACAAGTTTCCTTCCATAAGGAAGGGAAACTAGATCCCAAGTCTAGTTCTCGAGGAGGGAGTTGTACTCCTCCTGCATGGCGGATTCCCAAAAGGGATTTCCAGCAGCCTCACCATAAGACTATGGATCTGAAGACTGAACCAAGAAAATATTCTTGGATTGCAATGGTTCAATGGAAGTGAGTGCAATAGGAGGCTCCTCGAAATTATATCGAGTCCTAGTATCAACTAGATCACCAACAAGATCCTTTGCATCCTGGAGAGTAGTCTGGGCCCACTTGGGCCTCTGTTGTGGCTCTGCATCTGCATCTGGATGCACTGACTCTATATCTGATTGTACTGAATTTGTATCTGGATCATCTGAATCATTTGAATCAAAACTCTCGTATGAATAAGAGTCAGCATGTGCATACTCATCATCTCATATAGGTGGAAGAATGAAGGTGTCTGCATGTGGCTGTTGAGGTACATGCAAGACACTTTCCTAGAATTGGACACTTCTCTCAATGATGAGTCGGTTAGAGGAAAGATCAATAAGTTTGTATCCCTTCACATTGTCGAGGTATCCAACAAAGATAAACTCTGTGCTCTGTGGATCAAGTACCTTCCTCTTTTCAGAGGGAATCTGGACCCATTCACGTGAACCGAAAATACGAAAGTGGGTCACTTATGGTTTGAGGCTGCTCCAAACCTCGTAGGGGGTCTTATCCTTGAAAGATCTATGGGGAGATATTTTTTGGATGTAGGTTGCACAATTAAGTGCTTCGACCCATAGTCTCTATGGTAGTGACTTTGCATGTAGCATGCAAGATGCCATCTCTTTTAGAGATCTGTTTTTCCGCTCAACAACTTCATTTTGCTACAGAGTATAGGGAAATGTGTGTTTCTACTGAATACCTACCTCATGAAAAATATTATTGATCTCATGATTGACATACTCTCCCCCATTATCAGTTCAGAGGAATTTGATTTTCTTTCCTGACTATGTCTCAACTAGGGCTTTGAAATCTTTGAGGTGTTGAAAGACCTCAGATTTTTGCCTGAGAAAGTAAATCAATGTGAAACGTGTGAAATCATCAACAAAAATGAGAACAAACCTCGCTTTGTTTATTGATGGATGCGGAAAAGGACCCATGAGGTCACTATGAATCAGATCTAAAGGAGAGGAAGCTCTCTGAGTCTTTCCTTTGTCGAATTTTTCTTGAGGGTGTTTTCCAAGAACACATCCCTCACATATTCCTTTGGAGAAATGGATGTCTAGTAGACTATCAACCAATCTTTGCTTGCTAAGTTTTTTCATATATTTGAAATTCAAATGCTCGAACCTTTTGTGCCATATCCTACTACTTTCATCAGCATGGGTAAGCAGTAAAGCAGAATCTGGTTCAATAAATTTAGAAAATGTATACAATCTAGATTGATGATTTACCTCACTGGTAGCCACCCTGGAATTGGTTTGCATGTCATAGATGTCCATTGCATTAGGTGTGAATATGACTTTCTTTCCAGTGCTGGAATTCGTCATATGATACACGGAGAGAAGATTGACAGAAAGTTTGGGAACGTGTAACACATTCTCGAAGCTTCCATAAGTGAGTTAAATCCTTCCTTTGTCGGTAACCTCTACTAGAGAGTTGTCCCCCATTAGAATAGGAGAACCTTTTCATGCATCCAATGAACAATATACTACTTTTGTGGAAACCATGTGATGTGATGCTCCTGAATCTACGATCCAAGCATCGGGAGAGGAGTTCATAGCAATCAAGGCATGGCTAGAATTGTCTTTCTTGGGATTTTAATCTTTTGGCTTCTTCTTCTTAGCACCCTTGGGGATGCAATATCCAAGGTTATTTTGTTGAATTATTTGATTCATTAGATCTATTTGTTTTTGCATGGAATCCTTTATGGTAGTATGTGCATTTCTCCCCTTTTCTTTCCTTTTGACCTTTGGATCTAGAGGCATCGGTGAAGGGTCTTGAGTACCCTTCCTTCTTCGGATTTGCATGATCTTTCCTTTTATCTTTATCTTTAGATTTATGATATTGATGGCTGCCATCTTGCACAGTAAGTGCATGCGTATTTGGGCCTTTGATTTTCCCATGTTGATGAGCTTGGTTTTCTCTTGTGTCAGTGATTCAATAAATTCCTCAAGAGAATGCATCTTCCAGGTGGCTCCAGAGGCGAATTTGACTGAATGGAATGTGGATATGAACACAGATAATTTAGGACCAAGTTTGGAGAGAATGGTGAGAACCATCTATTTCTCCTCCTTAGATTTATCAACCCCACAAGCTTTGAGTTGCGACAGTAAATCCTTGTATTTTGTAAAGAAATCTTGGAGATTGTCGAAGATTTTTGGATCCAATGTGAGAAATTCCACCTCGAGCATGTGTTCTCTCATCTCATCCTATTTTACAAAGAGCCCTTCCAAGGTGGTCCAGGCTTCATTGGGGATTTTACAGGAAGATATGTGAAAAAGGAGATCGGGAGAGATGAGACTGCAAATTGTTCTGAATGCTTCATCCATTCGATTTAGATACTTGGATTTTTCTATGGCTAATGTTGGTTATGTCTCTATATTCAAGGTTAACCTGTACAATCCTCTAGTTCGGAGATGCATGATTATTCTCTCCTACCATGCAAAGTAATTGTAAGGTGTAAGAATGAATTCTTTTAGGAATTCCATTTTTCATTGTTTTCAATCTTTGGTACCTGCAAAAATAATTTGGTGTAGCTTTTGCTTAGTAGTCCGTCGGATCTGATACCATCTAAATGTGTTGAACCTGCACATAATATATCTAGCTAGAAAATACCACACACATTTTCAGAGAGAAATTGAGAAAGAAGAAGCAAGAGAGAAAGAAATGGAAAAATTCTCATTAATCGTAATGAATAATGAATAATTTACACATGATATACTATGTATAACTCAACCAATGTGCACTGGAGGTGAAGCCAATGCACCATAATGGTGATCTAGAGTTATCTAGACACACACCAACAATTACAGGAGTGAACTACCACCTAGTCTAGTCTCTCGGGCAGTTATGAGAGTGAACTGCCACCTAGTCGAGTTAACTAGTCTACCAGTCTTCAGATAACTGACTGAAACAGAGTGAAGTGAGGAGGAGATCAAGGAATCATGGGTAATAATATAGTTAATGCGCATTAGTTGTTGATTATCCCAATGTTGCATGGTGACAAAACCAATGCAGCATCTAGACTCCACTCAACTCATGAAAACTGAAGAGAATATTCTTCCTAAAATATAGGAGACTGCATAATGACTAATAAACAAGGAAAAACCTTAGGAAAAAAAAATCCTAGGTGTGTGTGAAGTAACTCCAACAAAATTCCTCAGTACGGTCGTCAATTCTGTTTGCGGGGTAAGACCCCTACAGTTGTGGGCTAACTAAAACATATCAATAATTGTAAAAGACAAGCAAATTTCGACAACAATAAGCAACAAATAATCTATAACCACTTTAATCGAAATAACTAACTTTTGTAAGAGGGAGAAAGATGAACTCACTTGTAGTGCTACGTTCAATGTGGTTCTCGAATTTTAGAATCTTCTCACTCCTTCCCAAGTGCTTCCCCTAAAACCTGCAAAACTTATGAAGACAAGTCTCCAAGGAAAGTAGTTATACTAAAAACTAAATCGTTAGTTTGATCAAATATAAAAGAAATTCATTGCAATTGGTGTTCTAGACAACATATATTCAACAACTCTAAATTAAACATCAAGAACACAACATGTCGAAGTAATGCACATCTTATTAAAGTCAACGGTCTGGAAATTACACTGTATACCTGTACCAGTGCGACACCGCTCCTCGAAAGGATATTGGGTCCCTCCACCCAAGCTTCTGCTAATATGGTAAGTCTCAACTTTTGATGCACTAGTAGACTCAAGGAGAATTTAGAGAGGCTCCTAGTTAGATAAAGTGGTGATCAGGGATGAATGGAAACAAGGGTTTCTAGATTGAGAACCAGTAAGGCAGGGGAGATTTATGGGCTTGCAGACATGGTGGGGATCAACCAATATTTGTTTGCTTTGATATGCACTTAATCATTACCTTTATCCTTGGATCAATTCCCTATTTAAGTCTCTTTCAGTTAGTTAGAGACGACTGAGTAGGAGAAAATAGAGTTAGGTAACTAACCAAACCCGTAACTCAACTTGCAATTACACAAAATATATTTTTTGAGCATTTATTACCATGTACACGACTTTCCTTTGGGCAACCCGCATATATGCATGCTCCATAAGTGTCAGGGCACGTAGAAGTTCCAAGAAAATGTTTTTTAGAAAATCTCAAGGAGGTATGGGGAAAAGGTGTCTACAAGTAGGATGGGAACCAAACCAATAGGATCATCAATGCTTCAATGGTGGAAAATGATGCTATAACACTTGCAAAACTTCATCTTTGTCCTACAATATTGTACTCTTTATATAGTATACAGATGAGTGTATAAATATGTGTATTTCGACAATTATACTTGTCTCTACTCCTTTACTTGTATGTGAGTAATTGTCAATTGCTTGTAGTGTTCATATTAGGCCACAAGGCATTAAACTTGTTAATTAGCTTGAGTTCCAAAAATAATCTTCTTCCTTTTTTTTATCCATATAAGATCAAGTTTCAAAATCGAAATCGATGATGCATTTTCCCCACAAGAAGATGGGATAAGAACCTTATTAGAATGTGGGGTAGAGTTTGTTGGTGGAATTGAACCAACAAAAAACTTAGCACTACTCAAGGGTGTTCACTATTTTCAAATGATGAGAAGTCTTCTTAAATGAAGTTGTTTTCCCTTGATATCCCCTTAAAAGGGAGAAACTTCTAGAGCCTCATGAGAGGAGGTTGCCTCTCTAGTGCCTCCAGGGAAACAAAGGACTAGGTGTGGGGGTGATTTCTTTTGAATGCTATAATTAGCTAGAGTACAATTGTCTTCCATCAACAAAATTATTATTTGCTAGTCAAGGGGGTTGCATCCTTGAACTAGATCTTATCCTTCATGGCCCTCCACCTTTTAGGGTAACAATTTCCCAATTAAAGGTTTTCACAAACATTTGAATTTTTTTTGTTTAGTGTGCTTAAACCAGGAATCCAAAACTTTACCTTTCAAAGTGTTTGATTTTGTTGCTTGAATTTTCTTAATCTCTCGTTTAGATCTCATTCCATGTTGGTGATATTTAGATCAAATTTTCCTTGCCATACTTAATACTATTAATCATTTTGTTTAATATGCTTAACATTGCGAACCATTTTGTTTGATGTTGGCATAGGGGCAGACCGAGGGTTCAACGCTACAACAACACACGGACAAAACCCTAACTACGGGCCCTTTTGGCAACACCTGGGAAGCAGATGAAGTCTCACCCGAGGTAGAGGCAGGGGTGGTTGCAGGACTCAAAAGTCTGCAACCTTAGCTGGGACACAATTATGTGATTATGATACTTAATAGAGCACTTAGCACCGTCAGTTCCTCAATATGAAATCAATATCTACTTCGCTGATAAAACAAAGATTCGCAACATTCACACTGGTCTAACGTATTTAATCACTTAGCATAGGTAAATAGATCAGATCTAGCAGATCAAGCACTAAACATATTCATACATATCAGATCTAACATTCTCACATATCGTTAGCACTAAGCATAAGTAGATTTATCTAATCATCTCAAATCACTTAGAAATTAACATCTAAACGCATTAGAACATCACACAGAGCAGAGTAACACAGTATTTACGTGGTTCACCCCCACCCTGGGGCTACATCCACCAACTCTTCTTCTTTATTAACTTCTCAATAGGTTACATGCACAGAGCCTCTGAACCCTTCTTCGCATAGGACAAAAGATCTGCGCAACTGATCCGGATTTTATGAGAAGAACGAAATGACTACAGATTATTACTAGATGCTTAACATAGAATAACAGAGATACAGTAAAACTAGTTTTCTATTCAATAAGGAGATAAGCTAAAACTGTAAAATGCAGCGGAAAACAAGCTTGTTGGAATGGTGGCGGCTTATCTCTGAGAAGAGATATGACGGCTACTCTCATTCGCAAGAAGATGATTACAATGAGGCTCTCAAGGCCTTTTTACAATAAACAGGAGTTTCAAAAACCCTAAACATCCAAAAACCTAACCCTAGGAGATGAAGCGCCAAAAGCCATGTGGGCCCCATTTGGGTAAGTCAGTACATCAACTTCCCCGGGTCGTAACTTTTGCATACGATCTCCGTTTTAGGCGTATGATAGCCCATTGGAAAGATTTATCTGAGGACTACTATAGTTGTAACATATCCTTAAATTGGTGATCGTAGCATACCCAAAAAACATCGTTTAGGGCCTAAAAACGGCTCCGGAAGTTTAGGACCCGAAAAAGTGCTAAAAATAGTAAATTATCAAAATTGTTAGAAAGTTGTTTTGAGGCAGCTAGAAAAGGTGGGTGGCCATCAATATCCACCTGGATCAATCCTCCCTCCTTAGGAAGAAATGGTCTCCATTGCGTTGAGTTCCCCCATAAGATGAGGAAATTTCTGCTGAATTTGGCCCCAGGTGAGCCACTTGCCTTGGTGCAAAAGTTGCCTTGCTTTGACGACTCGATAAAGTTGGATCTTTGTTGTCGAGTGCCCTTGATCTGTGTGTCCACAATCTGATCACTAGATGCATGTTGTATGCGGTCGAGATTGAGCTTTGTTGGTCTCAGTTGTTCTACTATGTCTGAGGTGTCCAATAATGGTGGGAAATAAGGTCGAAGGAGGTCCACGTTGAACATTGGGTGCAGGCCAAGGAAAGGAGGAATGTTGAACTCAAAATCATTATCCCCCACAGCCTTGGTGATGGTGTACGACCCATAATGGAGTGGGCAAAACTTCCAATGGGGTCATCTAAGGCATTCTTTATGCAAGTGCAACCAAACTTTGTCACCCACCTGAAACTTATGTGGCACCCAATGTTGATCATGGCACTGCTTGTACTTGTCATTGGAATTATGTAGGATATCCTGAACCTGTTGGTGGATGTGTTGGATCCTCTCAATGAACCGGGTGGCTTTGTCAGCCTCAGTTGGATTAGGAGAGGAGTCGGTCGAGGTGACCGCAAGGGGAAGTGCAACATCTATGGGACCCAATGGTTGGAATACCAACCCCACCTGAAAGGGGCTATGGTCAGTTGATCTATGTAGGGCTCAGTTGTAGCTATGTTGGACATAGGGAAGACTCTCATCCCATGTGTGAGGGTGCTTGGAATTATACATGCGCAGGATATGCATGATCATTCGATTTACGTCCTCGGTTTGGCCATCGGTCTAGGGTGGAAGGTCGTGGATTTGGTGAGCTTGGTGTCCAACAGTGACCAGAGGCTCGACCAGAATGTGTTGAGAAATCGATTGTCCCGATCTAAGACAATGGTTTGTGGGATTCCAAAATGTACCCAGACTCGTTCAAAGAAGATCTTGGCAGTGGATTTTGTTGTGATACTCTTCTTGCAGGCAACCAGAATCGCCATCGTAGAAAAGCGATCAACAACCACAAAAACACATTCATTTCCCCGCTTGGTGGATGGGAGGCTCAACATGTAGTCCATTGAGATGGATTCCCATGGCTTGACAGGAGTATGAAGAGGGGCATACAAGCCTGGTTTCTTTGTGGTTGGTTTGGCAATAGCGCAAGCAGTGCAAGACCTAATATACTTGTTGATCTCCTATCGAAGATTCAGCCAGTAGAAATGTTTTTGTAGCATCACCACTGTCTTTTCGAGTCGAAGTGTCCTGCCACCTGACTGTAGTGGGCTTCCCAGATCAGCTTCGGTCGCTCTCTTGATGGAACATAGATATGGCCCAGACGACACAACAACCCATATTGAAGATGGAAATTATCGACAACTTCCTTTGCACCCAACATTTGGTAGGTGGTGGCGAAGTCTGGGTCTGTCTCACAGAGTTGGGGCCATCCATAGGTCTCATGGTCACAAGAGTCTAGCACTATGGTGAGTGTCATGACTGGTGGTCTACTAAGGCAATCAACGACGCAGTTGGTGCTTCATGTTTTATACTTGATGTTGAGGTGGAATTGCTGCAAGTATGTGGACCACTTTTGATGGCGGTCATTCTGCAATTTTCCTTGTGTCTGCATGAATTGCAGTGGATGACTGTCTCCCTCCCAAGAATGTAATGTCTCCAATGGAGGTAGGCTTGCACAATGGATTACATTTCTTTGTCGTAAGTAGGGTACTTACAAACAACATATGATTGTGTCTCACTATGATAGGCCATGGGGTGGCTGTGTTGTGTGAGAATGGCACCCACAACATAGTTTGAAGCATCAGTCTCAATATCAAAGGGTTGTTGCAGGTCTGGTAGTGAAAGTATTGGGGCTAAGCACAAGCGCTACTTCAAATCATAGAACGCTTTTTGTTGGGGCCGGCCCCACGCAAATTTTTCCTTACCACCACCCCAGGTTGTTTGGCTGAAGGCCCATGCAATATGAGAGAATCCCAACACAAACCTGTGATAGAAGTTGGCAAGGCCCAAGAAGCTTCGAAGCTCAGTGAGTGTGGTTGGGGCTGGCCAGTCAGAGATGAATTGGATCTTGGTTGGATCCACATGTACGCCATCTTGATCAATGATGTAGCCTAGGTAATGGACCCTGTGCATGCCAAAGGACCATTTTTCCAAGTTGGCGTATAGCTTGAGCTGCCGCAGAGTGTGCAGAACCTACTGAATATACTGCAAGTGTTCGTCCCAAGTCTTGCTGTAAATGAGAATGTCATCCAGATACACCACTACAAAAGTATTGGTGAATGGTTGCAGGATATTGTCCATCATCATCATGAAAGTGGTTGGAGCATTTGTGAGACCAAAGTGCATGACCAACCATCCAAAAAGACCTTCCTTTGACTTGAAGGTGGTCTTCCATACATTTGTTTGTTCTATCGGGACCTGGTGGTAGCCAGACTTCAGATCAATCTTACTGAAGTATTTGGCCCACATGAGTTGATCAAGGAGGTTGTCGATTCGGGGAATTGGGTATCAGTTTCTGACTGTGATTTTATTTAGATCCCGGTAATCAATGCAAAGTCACCAGGTTCCATCTTTCTTTTGTACCACCACGATTGGGCTCCCGCAAGGTTATGAGCTGGGACGACTGTGCCCCTTGTGGAGTAATTCTTGGATCTGTCGCTTGATCTCCTCATTCTCTAACAAAGAGCGACGATAGACTGGCCCATTGGGCAGAGGTGCGTCGGGGGTCAGATCGATGGGGTGCTTGACCTGGCAGTGCAGAGGTACCCTAGTAGGTGAGGAGAATATATCTAAGTATACTTCCACGACTTTATCTACTTATTTATGCTATGTGGAGAGGTCGGCCGCAAAGACCCTGGATGTGGCTGTGATCTTTCTCTCATTTTGAGAGCGAATCTGGAAGAAGACAAACATCCCCGTCTGAGAGATGATCTTCCTGCATTGCTTAGCAGAGATCAAGGAAATAGCACTAGGTGGGACAGCCTCGGTTATCCTATACAATTTCATGTTCAAAGTAATAATAACAGTACAATGCCTAGACTCATATACAACATGATGTTTCCATAAATAAGGTTGGCCCGAAAGAACATCACAAACTTTGAGAGGAGCAACATCATACAATACCTCATCTTTGAAGGGCTTGATGACATATGGCAGTCGACACTATTGGCTGACGCAGAGATCGCTTCCTTGGCGGAGCCATCCAATGGTGTATGGTTTTGGGTGTGGCGTTGTCAGCAGGGAATGCCGCTTGACAACCTCTGCTAAGATGAGGTTCTTCTGGCTACCACTATCAACGATGAATTGCAGCGGGGTGCCTTTTACCCACATCTATGAATGAAAGAGGTGCTCTCCTTCTTCTAGCTCGTCTGGTTCCCCATGCTGGAGCTTGGTGGTAGCAATGGTGGCACTGGGTTCCATGTCAATGATCTGTCTTCCCCTTTTTGGTTCAGAATCAGAGTCATAACCCGCATCTGATTCAGAGGATTTCTATTTGGCCACTAGTGACTGCTTTGAGCGGCAGTCAACAATGTTTTGCCAAGGGCTCTTATGGAAGTCGCACCACTTCCCGGTATCTTTCTTTGTCTTTCCGGTGTCCTTCTTTGCTTGCGGCTTGGACTGGTTGTCCTGATACTGTCCATATTTTCTCTGTACTTTTTTCTATGGGTTGGGGCTGCCCTTTCCTGGCTTTTGTTGTGAGGGGTTCCCTGACCCAAATTGTCACGTCTTTTGTTTGAGCTTTTGCTCAATTTTGAAGACATATCGGTAGGCCGCGCCCAAGGATGAGATGTCCAGAAGTTCCATTTTGGTATGGATGTATCTATGTAGAGCACCGTGATACTTGACCACCATATGTCACTCTGAATCTTTGATACCCAACTTGGTGCACAAAGTATGGAATATATTTGTGAAATCTGACACTACTTGGTCTCTTTCTTGTTGCAGTCTGGTCCATTTGGTATATAAGTCATCATAAATTCCAAAAGGGTAGTATTGTTCCTTAACAACATCCCTGAAGGATTCCCAAGTGGTCAAGACTGTAAATAATGAGGGTTCCTCTGTTTCCTTTTGCTCACAGAAAGTTTCCCACCAATCTTTGACATGGGGAACGACTTCGAGGAGCGCAAAAGTAATCTTTTCTCTATTCGAAAAGTTATGGACAGAAAAACACCCTTCTAGTAGATTCAACCACTTGTCTACAACATATGCTTCTATCTGACCTTCAAATATAGAAAATCGAAGTTTATTTGTACCTTGAAGGGGGCGGTACCTCCGCTCGAAGAAGACGCGTCGCCTCTTGGTAGTCGTTGAAGGATTTGCGCGAAATTATCCATCATCTCATTCCTCTGTTGCGTGAGGGATTCCTCGATTAACAGTTTGAAAGGATCTCCTGTCTCGTCATCTTTATTTTATCCTTCCATGAGAGGTCGCTTGGGTGTGCAAGAGCTTTTGTCCTCAAGAGAAACAAGCTCGAGACCCAACTCTTTGTACTCCGACCTCGTTGGGACATGCATTACGATGACAAGGAGCAGACCACTCTAATACCATTGATCCGGATTTTATGAGTAGAAAAAAATGACTATAGATTATTACCAGATGCTTAACACGGAATAACAGAGATACAGTAAAACTAGTTTTCTATTCAATAAGGAGATAAGCTGAAACTGTAAAATGCAACGGAAAACAAGCTTGCTGGAATGGTGGCGACTTATCTCTGAGAAGAGATGTGACGGCTGCTCTCGTTCGCAAGAATATGATTACAATGAGGTTCTCGATGCCTTTTTACAATAAAAAGGAGTTTCAAAAACCCTAAACATCTAAAAACCTAACTCTAGGAGATGAAGCGCCAAAAGTCATGTGGGCCCCGTTTGGGTAAGTCAGTACATTAACTTCCCGGGGTCGTAACTTTTGCATATGATCTCCGTTTTATCCATATGATAGTCCATTGGAAAGATCTATCCGAGGAATACAACGATTTCAACAAATTTCATCATTAAAATTTTGTGACCGCAACATACCCCAAAAAACGTCGTTTAGGGCCTCAAAACGACTCTGAAGGTTTAGGACCCGAAAAACTACTAAAAATAGTAAATTATCAAAATTGCAAGAAAGTTGTTTTGAGACAGCTGGAAAAGGTGGGTGGCCACCGATATCCACCAGGATCAATCCTCCCTCCTTAGGAAGAAATGGTCTTCATTGCATTGAGTTCCCCCATCAGATGAGGAAATTGTTGTTGAATTTCGCCCTGGGTGAGCCACTTTCCTTGGTGCATGAGCTTTCGTGCTTTGACGACTCGATAAAGTTGGATCCTTTGTTGTCGAGTTCCCTTGATCTATGTGTCCACAATCTGATCTCTGGATTCTTGTTGTATGCAGTCGGGGTTGAGCTCTGCTGGTGTCAACTATTCTGCTACGTCTGAGGTGTCCAATAATAGTGGGAAATAAGGTCGAAGGAGGTCCACGTTGAACACTGGGTGCAGGCCAAGGAAAAGAGGAATGTTGAGCTCAAAAACATTATCCCCCACAGCCTTGGTGATCATGTACGACCCATAACGGAGTGGGCAAAGCTTCTGATGGGGTCCAGTAAGGCATTCTTTCTGCAAGTGCAACCAAACTTTGTCGTCCACCAAAAACTTATGTGGCACACGATGTTGATCATGGCTTTGCTTGTACTTGTCATTGGACTTCTGTAGGATATCATGAACCTCTTGGCGGACGTGTTGGATCATCTCAATGAACCAGGTGGCTTTTTCAGCCTCAGTTGGAGCAGGAGAGGAGTCATATGAGGTGACTGCAAGGGGAAGTGCAACATCTATTGGACCTAATGCTTGGAATCCCAACCCCACCTGAAAGGGGCTATGGTCAGTTGAGCTATGCAGGGCTCGGTTGTAGCTATGCTATACATAGGGAAGAATCCCATCCCATGTGCGAGGGTGCTCGGAATTATACATGCGCAGGCTATGCATGATCATTCAATTTATGACCTCGGTTTGGCCATCGGTCTAGTGGTGGAAGGCCATGGATTTGGTGAGCTTGGTGTCTAGCAGTGACCACAGCCTCGACTAGAATGTGCTGAGAAATCGACTGTCCCGACCTGAGACAATGGTTTGTGGGATTCCAAAATGTACCCAGACTCGTTCAAAGAAGAGCTTGGCAGTGACTTTTGTTGTGATACTCTTCTTGCAGGCCACCAAAATCGCCATCTTAGAAAAGCAATCAACAACCAGAAAAACATAGTCATTTCCCCGCTTGGTGGATGGGAGGCCCAACATGTAGTCCATTGAGATGGATTCTCGTGGCTTGTCAAAAGTAGGAAGAGGGGTGTACAGGTCATGTTTCTTTATGGTTGGTTTGGAAATAGAGCAGACAGTTTAAGACCCGATATACTTGCTGACCTCCTGTCGAAGTTTCGGCCAGTAGAAAAGTTTTTGTAGCATCGCCACATTCTTTTCAACGTCGAAGTGTCCTACCACCCGACTATAGTGGGCTTCCCAGATCAACTTCTCTCGCTTGCTTGATGGAACACAGATATGGCCCAGACAACACAACAACCCATTATGAAGACGGAAATTATCGACAAGTGCCTTTGCACCGAACATTTGTAGGTGGTGGTGAAGTCCATGTCTGTGTCATAGAGTTGGGACCATCCAGACGTCTCATGGTCGTAAGAGTCTAACACTGTGGTGAGTGTCATGACTGGTGGTCTGTTGAGGCAATCAGCGACATGGTTGGTGCTTCATGTTTTATACTTGATGTTGAGGTGGAATCGCTGCAAGTATGTGGACCACTTTTGATGACAGTCATTATGCAATTTTCCTTGTGTCTGCATGAACTACAATGGCTTATGATCAGTGTGGATGATTGTCTCCCTCCCAAGAATCTAATGTCTCCACTGGTGGCAAGCTTGCACAATGGAGTACATTTCTTTGTCGTAATTAGGGTACTTACAGATAGCATCTGATAGTGTCTCACTATGATAGAACACGGGGTGGTTGTGCTGCGTGAGAACGACACCCACATCATAGTCTAAAGCATCAGTCTCAATATCAAACGGTTGTTGCAGGTATGGTAGTGAAAGTATTGGGGCTAAGCACAAGTGTTGCTTCAAATCACCGAACGCTTGTTGTTGGGGCTGTCCCCACAAAAAAATTTCCTTACCACCACCCCTGGTTATTTGGATGAGGGCCCATGCAATATGGGAGAATCCCAACACAAACCTGCGATAGAAGTTGGCAAGGCCCAAGAAGCTCTGAAGCTCAGTGAGTGTGGTTGGGACTCGCCAGTCACGGATGACTTGGATCTTGGTTGGATCCACATGTATGCCATGTTGATCTATGATGTAGCCTAGGTAATGGACCTTGTCCATGCCGAAGGAGCATTTTTTCAAGTTGGTGTATAGCTTGTGCTGCTATAGTGTGTCCAGAACTTGTTGAATATGCTACAAGTGTTCAACCCAAGTCTTGCTATAAATGAGAATGTCATCCAGATACACCACTATAAAAGTATTGGTGAATGGTCGTAGGATATCATCCATCATCCTCATTAAAGTGGTTGGAGCATTTGTCAGACCAAAGGGCATGACCAACCATTCAAAAAGGCCTTCCTTTGACTTGAAGGCGGTCTTCCATACATCTGTTTGTTCTATTGAGACCTGGTGGTAGCCACAATTTAGATCAATCTTACTGAAGTATTTGGCCCCAATGAGTTGATCAAGGAAGTCGTCGATTTGGGGAATCAGGTACCGGTTTCTGACTGTAATTTTATTCAGAGCCCGGTAATCAATGCAAAGTCGCCCGGTTCCATCTTTCTTCTATACCAGCACGATTGGGCTCCCGCAAGGTGATGAGATGGGACAGATGTGTCCCTTATGGAACGATTCTTAGATCTGTCGATTGATCTCTTCATTCTCTAATAGAGAGCGGTGATAGACTGGCCCATTGGGCAGAGGTGCGTCGAGGGTAAAATCGATGTGGTGCTTGAACTGACAGTCCAGAGGTACCCCGGTAGGTGAGGAGAAGATATTTGAGTATTCTTCCACAACCTTATCTACTTGCTTCTGTTGTGTGGAGAGGTCGGCCACAAAGACCCTGGATGTGGCTATGATCTTTCTCTCATTCTGAGAGCGAATCACGAAGAAGACAAACTTCCCCGTCTGAGGGATGACCTTCCTGCATTGCTTAGCAGAGATCAAGGAAATAACACTAGGTGGGACAGCCTCAGGTATCCTGTACAATTTCCTGTTCAAAGTAATAATAACACTATGAGGCCTAGACTCATATACAGCATGACGTTTCCATAAATAAGGTTGGCCCAAAAGAAAATCACAAACTTCGAGAGGAGAAACATCACACAATACCTCATCTTTGAAGGGTTTGATGTCGTACGACAGTAGGCAATATTGGTTGACGCGGAGATCGCTTCCTTGGCAGAGCCATCCAATGGTGTAGGGTTGTGGGTGCGGTGTTGTCGGCGGGGCTAGCCTCTTGATGACCTATGTTGAGATGAGGTTCTTCTGGCTACCACTATCAACGATGAAGTGCAACAGGGTGACTTTTACCCACATCTGTGAATGGAATAGGCACTCTCCTTCTTCTGGCTCATCTGGTTCACCATGCTGGAGCTTGGTGGTAGCAACGGTGGCACTGGGTTCCACATCAATGATTCGTCTTCCCCTTTCTGGTTCTAACTCAGAGTCAGAACCCGCATTTGATTCATAGGATTTCTCTTTGGCCACTAGTGACTGCTTTGAGCGGTAGTCAGTAGTGTTATGCCAAGGGCTCTTATGGAAGTCGCACCACTTCCTAGTATCTTTCTTTGTCTTTTCGGTGTCCTTCTTTGCTTGCGGCTTGGACTGGTTGTCCTGATACTGTCCATATTTGCTCTGTCCTTTATTCTATGGGTTGGGGCCGCCCTTTCCTGTCTTTTGTTGTGAGGGGTTCCCCGGCCCAAATTGTCGCGTCGTTTGTTTGAGTTTCTGCTCGATTTTGATGGCATATCGGTAGGTCGTGCCCAAGAATGAGATGTCCAGAAATTCCATTTCGATTTGGATGTATCTATGGAGAGCACAAGATGTCGCTTTGAATCTTTGATACCCCGCTTGGTGCGCAAGGTATGGAAGATATTTCTGAAATATGGCATTGTTTGGTCTCTTTCTTGCTGCAGTGTGGTCCATTTGGTATATAAGTCGTCATAACTTCTGAAAGGGTAGTATTATTCCTTAATAACATCCCTAAAGGATTCCCAAGTGGTCGTGACTGTAAATAATGAGGGTTCCTCTGTTTCCTTTTGCTCACAGAAAGTTTCCCACCAATATTTGACATGGGCAAGGGATTTGAGGAGCACAAAAGTAATATTTTCTCTATTGGAAAAGTTATGGACAGAAAAGTACCCTTCTAGTAGATTCAACCACTTTTCTACAACATCTGCGTCTATCTAACCTTTAAATATAGGAATATCGAATTTTATTTGTACCTTGAAGGGGGTGGTGCTTCTGCTCGAAGAAGATGTGTCGCCTGTTGGTAGCCGCCGAAGGATTTGCGCGAAATTATCCATCATCTCGTTCCTCTGTTGCGTGAGGGTTTCCTCAATCAAGAGTTTGAAAGGATCTCTTGTCCCGTCATCTTTCTTTTCTCCTTCCATGAGAGGTCGCTTGGGTGTGCGAGAGATTTTGTCATCAAGAGAAACAAGCTCGAGACCCAACTCTTTGTACTACGACCTCGTTGGGGACATGCATTAAGACGACAAGGAGCAGACCGCTCTAATAACACTGATCCGGATTTTATGAGAAAAACAAAATGACTATAGATTATTACCAGATGCTTAACACAGAATAACAGAGATACAGTAAAACCGGTTTTCTATTCAATAAGGAGATAAGCTGAAACTGTAAAATGCAGTAGAAAACAAGCTTGTTGGAATGGTGGCAACTTATCTCTGAGAAGAGATGTGACAACTACTCTCATTCGCAAGAAGATTATTACAATGAGGCTCTCTAGGACTTTTTACAATAAGCAGGATTTTCAAAAACCCTAAACATCCAAAAACCTAACCTTAGGAGATGAAGCGCCAAAAGTCATGTGGGCCCCATTTGGGTAAGTCAGTACATCAACTTCCCGGTGTCATAACTTTTGCATACGATCTCCATTTTAGGCGTATGATAGCCCATTGGAAAGATCTATCCGAGGACTACAACAACTACACAAAATATATCGATAAATGATTGTGCCTGCAACATAGCCCAAAAAACGTCGTTTAGGGCCTCAAAATGGCTCCGGAAGTTCAATCCCTGAAAAACCTTTTAAAATAGTAAATTATCAAAATTGCTAGAAATTAGTTTTGAGCCAGTTGGAAAAGGTGCGTAGCCATCGATATCCACCTGGATCAATCCTCCCTCCTTAGGAAGCAATGGTCTCCATTACGTTGAGTTCCCCCATCAGATGATGAAATTTCTACTGAATTTGGCCCCTGGTGAGCCACTTGCCTTGGTGCAGGAGCTGCCCTGCTTTGACGACTCGATAAAGATGGATCCTTTGTTGTTGAGTCCCCTTGATCTGTGTGTCTACAATCTGATCATTGGATGCCTGTTGTATGCAGTCGGGGTTGAGCTATGTTGGTGTCAGTTGTTCTGCTACATCTGAGGTGTCCAATGATGGTGGGAAATAAGGCCGAAGGAGGTCCACGTTGAACACTGGGTGCAGGCCAAGGAAAGGAGGAATGTTGAGCTCAAAAGCATTATCCCCCATAGTGTTGGTGATGGTGTACGACCCATAACAGAGTGGGAAAAGCTTCATATGGGGTCCCATAAGGCATTCTTTCTGCAAGTGAAACCAAACGTTTTTGCCCACCTAAAACTTATGTGGCACCCGATGTTGATCATGGTGTTGCTTGTACTTTCATTGGACTTTTGTAGGATATCTTGAACCTATTGGCGGATGTGTTGTATCCTCTCAATGAAACGGGTGGCTTTGTCAGCCTCAATTGGAGCAGTAGAGGAGTCGGTCGAGGTGACCAGAAGGGGAAGTGCAACATCTATGGGACCCAATGGTTGGAATACCAACCCCACCTGAAAAGGGTTGTGGCCGGTTGAGCTATGCAGGGCTCATTTATAGCTATGTTGGACATAGGGAAGACTCTCATCCCATGTGCGAGGGTGCTTGGAATTATACATGCACAGGATATGCACGATCATTCAATTTACGACCTCGATTTGGCCATCGGTCTAGGGATGGAAGGCCATGGATTTGGTGAGCTTGGTGTCCAGCAGTGACCAGAGGCTCGACCAGAATGTGCTGAGAAATCGACTGTCCTGATCTAAGACAATGGTTTGTGGGATTCCAAAATCTACCAAGACTCATTTAAAGAAGAGCTTGGAAGTGGCTTCTGTTGTGATACTCTTCTTGGACGCAACCAGAATCGCCATCTTAGAAAAGTGATCAACAACCACAAAAACACAGTCATTTCCCCGCTTGGTGGACAAGAGGCCCAACATGTAGTCCATTGAGATGGATTCCCATACCCTGTTGGGAGTAGGAAAAGGGGTGTATAGGCCTTATTTCTTTGTGGTTGGTTTGGCAATAGCGCATGCAGTGCAAGACCTGATATACTTGTTGACCTCATGTCGAAGTTTGGGCCAGTAGAAATGTTTTTGTAGCATCGCTACTGTCTTTTCGACACCGAAGAGTCATGCCACCCAACTGTAGTGGGCTTCCCAGATCATCTTCGCTCGCTCACTTGATGGAACATAGATATGGCCCAGACAACACAACAACCCATCCTGAATATGGAAATCATCGACAACTACCTTTACACCCAACATTTGGTAAATGGTGGCGAACTCCGGGTCTGTCTCATAGAGTTGGGGCCATCCAGAGGTCTCATGGTCGCAAGAGTCTAGCATTGTGGTGAGTGCCGCAACTGGTGGTCTGCTGAGGCAATCAACGATGTGGTTGGTGCTTCTTGTTTTATACTTGATGTTGAGGTGTAATTGTTGCAAGTATGTGGACCACTTTTGATGGCGGTCATTCTGCAATTTTCCTTGTGTCTGCATGAACTGCAGTGGCTTATGATCAGTCTGCATGACTCTCTCCCTCCCAAGAATGTAATGTCTCTACCGGCGGTAGGCTTGCACAATGGAGTACATTTATTTGTTGTAAGTAGGGTACTTACGGACAACATCTAATAGTGTCTCACTATTATAGGCCACGGGGTGGCCATGCTGCATGAGAACGTCACTCACATCATAGTATGAAGCATTAGTCTCAATATCAAAGGGTTGTTACAGGTCTGGTAGTGAAAGTACTGGGGATGAGCACAAGCGTTGGTTGAAATCATCAAATGCTTGTTGTTGGGGTCGACCCCACGCAAATTTCACCTTACCACCACCCCTGGTTATTTGGCTGAGGGCCCATGCAATATGGGAGAATCCCAGCACAAACCTGTTATAGAAGTTGGCAAGGCCCAAGAAGCTCTGAAGCTCAGTGAGTGTGGTTGGGGCTCGCCAATCACGGATGACTTAGATCTTGGTTGGATCTAAATGTACACCATGTTGATCAATGATGTAGCCTAGGTAATGGACCTTGTTGATGACGAAGGAGCATTTTTCCAAGTTGGCGTATAGCTTGTGCTACCGCAGGATGTGCAAAATTTGTTGAATATGATACAAGTGTTCAGCCCAAGTCTTTCTGTAAATGAGAATGTCATCCAGATACACCACTACAAAGTATTAGTGAATGGTTGCAGGATATCATCCATCATCCTCATGAAAGTGGTTGGAGCATTTGTTAGACCAAAGGACATGACCAACCATTCAAAAAGGCATTCCTTTGACTTGAAGGCGGTCTTCCATACATCTGTTTGTTCTATCGGAACCTGGTGGTAGCCAAACTTCAGATCAATCTTACTGAAGTATTTGGCTCCCATGAGCTGATCAAGGAGGTCGTTGATTCAGGGAATTGGGTACCGGTTTCTGACTGTGATTTTATTCAAAGCACGGTAATCAATGCAAAGTCGCCAGGTTCAATCTTTCTTTTGTACCAACATGATTGGGCTCCCGAAAGGTGATGAGCTAGGAAATATATGCCCCTTATGGAGTGATTATTGGATCTATCACTTGATCTCCTCATTCTCTAACAGAGAGCAGCAATAGACTGGCCCTTTGGGAAGAGGTGCATCAGGGGTCAGATCGATGGGGTGCTTGACCTGACAGTGCAAAGGTACCCTGGTAGGTGAGGAGAATATATATGAGTATTCTTCCACGACCTTATCTACTTGCTTCTGTTGTGTGGAGAGGTCAGCCACAGAGACCCTGGATGTGGTTGTGATATTTCTCTCATTATGAGAGCGAATCACGAAGAAGACAAACTTCCCCATCTGAGAGATGACCTTCTTGCATTGCTTAGTAGAGATCAAGGAAATAGCATTAGGTGGGACAGCCTCGGGTATCCTGTACAATTTCCTATTCAAAGTAATAATAACACTACGAGGCCTAGACTCGTATACAACATGACGTTTCCATAAATAAGGTTGGCCCAAAAGAACATCACAAACTTTGAGAGGAGAAACATCACACAATACCTCATCTTTGAAGGGATTGATGTCATATGACAGTCGACACAGTTGGCTGACGCGAAGATCACTTCCTTGGCAGGGTCATCCAATGGTGTAGGGTTGTGGGTGCAGCGTTGTCGACAAGGCTAGCCGCTTGATGACCTCTACCGAGATGAGGTTCTTCTGGCTAACACTATCAACGATGAAGTGTAGTGGGGTGCCTTTCACCCACATCTGTGAATGGAAGATGCGCTCTCCTTCTTCTGCCTCATCTGGTTCACCATGTTGGAGCTTAGTGGTAGCAACGATGGCACGGGGTTCCACGTCAATGATTTTTCTTCCCCTTTTTGGTTCTGACTCAGAGTCAGAACACGCATTTGATTCAAAGGCTTTCACTTCGGCCACCAACAACTGCTTTGAGCGACAATCAACAGTGTTATGCCAAGGGCTCTTATGGAAGTCCCACCACTTCCTGGTACCTTTCTTTGTCTTTTCGGTGTCCTTCTTTTTTTACGGCTTGGATTGGTTGTTTTGATACTGTCCATATTTTCTCTGTCCTTTGTTCTATGGGTTGGGGCCGCCCTTTCCTGGCTTTTGTTGTGCGAGGTTCCCCGGCCCAAATTTTCGCGTCTTTCGTTTGAGCTTCTGCTCAATTTTGACGGCATATCGGTAGGCCGCGCCCAAGGATGAGATGTCCAGAAATTACATTTCGGTCTATATGTATCTATGCAGAGCATCATGATACTTGAGCGCCAGATGTTGCTCTGAATCTTTGATACCCAACTTGGTGCGCAAGGTATGGAATATATTTGTGAAATCTAGCACTGCTTGGTCTCTTTCTTGTCATAGTGTGGTCCATTTGGTATATAAGTCGTCATAACTTCCAACAGGGTAGTATTGTTCTTTAATAGAATCCCTGAAGGATTCCCAGATAGTCGTGACTGTAAATAATGAGAGTTTCTTTGTTTCCTTTTGCTCACAAAAAGTTTCCCACCAATCTTTGACATGGGGAAGGGCTTTGAGGAGCGCAAAAGTAATATTTTCTCTATTCGAAAAGTTATGGACAGAAAAATACCCTTCTAGTAGATTCAACCACTTGTCTACAACATATGCATCTATCTGACCTTCAAATATAGGAATATCGAAGTTTATTTGTACCTTGAAGGGGGCGGTGCCTCCGCTCGAAGAAGATGCGTCGCCTGTTGGTAGCCGCCAAAGGATTTGCGTGAAATGATCCATCATCTCATTCCTCTGTTGCGTGAGGGATTTCTCAATCAACAGTTTGAAAGGATATATTTTCCCATCATAATTATTTTCTCCTTCCACGAGAGGTCGCTTAGGTGTGTGAGATATTTTGTCCTTAAGAGAAACAAGCTCGAGACACAACTCTTTGTACTTTGACCTCGTTGGGGACATGCATTAAGACGACAAGGAGGAGACCGATCTGATATCACTGAACTAGATTTTATGAGCATAATGAAATGACTACAGTTTATTACGAGATGCTTAACACAGAATAACATAGATACAGTAAAACTTGTTTTCTATTCAATAAGGAGATAAGCTAAAACTGTAAAATGCAGCGGAAAACAAGCTTTTTAGAATGGTGGCGGCTTATATCTAAGAAGAGATGTGACGGCTGCTCTCATTCGCATTAAGATGATTACAATGAGGCTCTCGAGGCCTTTTTACAATAAACAGGAGTTTCAAAAACCTAAACATCCAAAAAGCTAACCCTAGGAGATGAACCGCCAAAAGTCATGTGGGCCCCATTTAGGTAAGCCAGTACATCAACTTCCCGTGGTCATAACTTTTGCATACAATCTTTGTTTTAGGCATATGATAGACCATTGGAAAGATCTATCCGAGGACTACAACAATTGCACAAGATTTAAATGATGAACTTTCATGATCGCAACATACCCCAAGAAACGTCGTTTAGGGCCTCAAAATGGCTCCGGAAGTTCAGGACCCGAAAAACCTCTAAAAATAGTAAATTATCAAAATTGCTAGAAAGCTAGTTTGATCCAACTGGAAAGGTGGGTGGCCACCGATATCCACCTGGATCAATCCTCCCTCCTTAGGAAGCAATGGTCTCCATTGCGTTGAGTTCCCCCATCAGATGAGGAAATTTCTGTTGAATTTCGCCCCAGGTGAGCCACTTGCCTTGGTGCAAGAGTTGCCCTGCTTTGACGACTCGATAAAGTTGGATCCTTTGTTGTCAAGTGCCCTTGATTTATGTGTCCACAATATGATCACTGGATGCCTGTTGTATGCAGTTGGGGTTGAGCTATGTTGGTGTTAGTTGTTCTGCTATGTCTAAGGTGTCCAATAATGGTGGGAAATAAGGCCAAAGGAGTTCCACGTTGAACACTGGGTGCAGGCCAAGGAAAGGAGGAATGTTGAGCTCAAAAGAATTATCCCCCACAACATTGGTGATGGTGTACGACCCATAATGGAGTGGGCAAAGCTTTTGATGGGGTCCTGTAAGGCGTTCTTTTTGCAAGTGCAGCCAAACTTTGTCGTCCACCTGAAACTTATGTGGCACCCGATGTTGATCGTGGCACTTCTTGTACTTGTCATTGGACCTTTTTAGGATATCTTGAACCTTTTGGCAGATGTGTTGGATCCTCTCAATGAATCAGGTGGCTTTGTCAGCCTCAGTTGGAGAAGGAGAGGAGTCGTTCGAGGTGACCACAAGGGGAAGTGCAACATCTATGGGACCCAATGGTTGGAATCCCAACCCCACCTGAAAGGGGATGTGGTCGGTTGAGCTATGCAGGGCTCGCTTGTAGCTATGCCGGACATAGGGAAGACTCTCATCCCATGTGTGAGGGTGTTTGAAATTATACATGCACATGATATGCACGATCATTCGATTTACGACCCCAGTTTGGCCATCAGTCTGGGGGTGGAAGGTCTTGGATTTGGTGAGCTTGGTGTCGAGCAGTGACCAGAGGCTCGACCAAAATCTGCCAAGAAATCGACTGTCCCGATCTGAGATAATGGTTTGTGGGATTCCAAAATGTACCTCGACTCGTTCAAAGAAGAGCTTGGCAGTGGCTTCTGTTGTGATACTCTTCTTGCAGAAAACCATAATCGCCATCTTAGAAAAGCGATCAACAACCACAAAAACACAGTCATTTCCCCACTTTGTGGACAGGAGACCCGACACGTAGTCCATTGAGATGGATTCCCATGGCCTGATAGGAGTAGGAAGAGGGGTGTACAGGCCCTGTTTCTTTGTGGCTGGTTTGGAAATATCATAGGTACTGCAAGACCTGATATTATTGTTGACCTCCTATAGAAGTTTCGGCCAATAGAAATGTTTTTGTAGCATCGTCATTGTCTTTTCGACACGGAAGTGTCCTGCCACCTGACTGTAGTGGGCTCCCCAGATCAACTTATCTCGCTTGCTTGATGGAACACAGATATGGCCCAGATGACACAACAACCCATCCTGAAGATGGAAATTATCGACAACTGCCTTTGCACCCAACATTTGGTAGGTGGTGGCGAAGTCTGGGTCTATCTCATAGAGTTGGGGCCATCTAGAGGTCTCATGGTCACAAGAGTCTAGCACTGTGGTGAGTGTCATGACAGGTGGTCTACTAACACAATCAACGACGCAGTTGGTGCTTCATGTTTTATACTTGATGTTGAGGTGGAATTGTTGCAAGTATGTGGACCACTTTTGATGGCGGTCATTCTGCAATTTTCCTTGTGTCTGCATGAACTGCAATGGCTTATTATTAGTGTGGATTACTGTCTCCCTCCCATGAATGTAATGTCTCCACTGGCAGCACGCTTGCACAATGGATTACATTTATTTGTCGTAAGTAGCTTACTTACAGACAACAACTGATAGTGTCTCACTATGATAGGCCACAGGGTGGTTGTGCTGCGTGAGAACGGAGAACGATACCCACAGCATAGTCAGAAGCATCGGTATCAATCTCAAAGGGTTGTTGCAGGTCTAGTAGTGAAAGTACTGGGGCTGAGCACAAGAGCTGCTTCAAATCATTGAATGCTTGTTGTTTGTGTCGACCCCACACAAATTTCTCCTTACTACCACCCCAAGTGATTTGGCTGAGGGCCCATGCAATATGGGAGAATCCCAACACAAACCTACGATAGAAGTTGGCAAGGCCCAAGAAGCTCCGAAGCTCAGTGAGTGTGGTTGGGGTTGTCCAGTCACGAATGACTTGGATCTTGGCTGGATCCACATGTATGCCAGGTTGATAAATGATGTAGCCTAGGTAATGGACCTTGCCCATGTGGAAGGAGAATTTTTCCAAGTTGGCGTATAGCTTGTGTTGCCGCAGGGTGTGCAGAACCTGCTGAATATGCTGCAAGTGTTTGGCCCAAGTCTTGCTGTAAATGAGAATGTCATCCAGATACACCACTACAAAAGTATTGGTGAATGCTCATAGGATATCGTCCATCATCCTCATGAAAGTGGCTGGAGCATTTGTCAGACCAAAGGGCATGACCAACCATTCAAAAAGGCCTTCCTTTGACTTGAAGGCGGTCTTCCATACATCTGTTTGTTTTATCAGGATCTGGTGGTAGCCAGACTTCAAATCAATCTTACTGAAGTATTTTCCCCCCATGAGTTGATCAAAGAGGTCGTCGAGTCGGGGAATCGGGTATCGATTTCTGAATATGATTTTATTTAGAGCCCATTAATCAATGCAAAGTCGTCGTGTTCCATCTTTCTTCTATACCACCACGATTGGGCTCCCGCAAGGTGATGAGCTTGGATGGTTGTGCCCCTTGTGGATCAATTCTTGGATATGTTGCTTGATCTCCTCATTCTCTAACATAGAGTAGCGATAGACTGGCCCATTGGGAAGAGGTGTGTCGGGGGTCAGATCGATGGGGTGCTTGACCTGGCAGTGTAGAAGTACCCTGGTAGGTGAGGAGAAGATATCTGAATATTCTTCCATGACCTTATCTACTTGCTTCTGCTGTGTGGAGAGGTCGGCCGTAGAGACCCTGGATGTGGCTGTGATCTTTCTCACATTCTGAGAGCGAATCACGAAGAAGACAAACTTCCCCATCTGAGAGATGACCTTCCCGCATTTCTTATAAGAGATCAAGGAAATTGCACTAGGTGGGACAACCTCGGGTATCCTATACAATTTCCTGTTCAAAGGAATAATAACACTACGAGTCCTAGACTCATATATAGCATGATGCTTCCATAAATAACGTTGGCCCAAAATAACATTACAAACTTCGAGAGGAGAAACATCACACTATACCTCATCTTTGAAGGGCTTGATGTCGTACGATAGTTGACACTGTTGGCTGACGTGGCGATTGCTTCCTTGGCGGAGCCATCCAATGGTGTAGGGTTGTGTGGTGTGGGGTTGTCGACAGGGCCAGTCGCTTGACGACCTCTGCTGAGATGAGGTTCTTTTGGCTACCACTATCAACAATGAAGTGCAATGGGGTTCCTTTTACCCACATCTGTGAATAGAAGAGGCACTCTCCTTCTTTTGGCTTGTCTAGTTCACCATGCTGGAGCTTGGTGGTAGAAATGGTGGCACTGGATAACGTGTCAATGATCCGTCTTCCCCTTTTTGGTTCGGACTCAGAGTCGAAACCCGCATTTGATTCAGAGGCTTTCACTTCGTCCACCAACAAATGATTTGAGCGGCAATCGGCAATGTTATGCCAAGGGATCTTATGGAAGTTGCTCCAATTCCCAGTATCTTTCTTTGTCTTTCTGGTGTCCTTCTTTGCTTGCGGCTTGGACTGGTTGTCCTGATACTATCCATATTTGCTTTGTCCTTTGTTCTATGGGTTGGGGCCGCCCTTTCCTGGCTTTTATTGTGAGGGGTTCCCCGGCCCAAATTGTCGCGTCTTTTGTTTTAGCTTCTGCTCGATTTTGACGGCATATCAATAGGCCGCACCCAAGGATGAGATGTCCAAAAATTCCATTTCATTCTCAATGTATCTATGCAGAGCACCACTATACTTGAGCACCATTTGTCGCTCTGAATCTTTGATACCTAGCTTGGTGCGCAAGTTATGGAAGATATTTGTGAAATCCGACACTGCTTGGTATCTTTCTTGCCGCAGTGTGGTCCATTTGGTATATAAGTCGTCATAACTTCCGACAGGGTAGTATTGTTCCTTAATAGCATCCCTGAAGGATTTACAGATGGATGTGATTGTAAATAATGAGGGTTCCTCTGTTTCCTTTTGCTCATAGAAAGTTTCCCGCCAATCTTTGACATGGGGAACGACTTTGAGGAGCGCAAAAGTAATCTTTTCTCTATTCGAAAAGTTACGGACATAAAAATACCCTTCTAGTAGATTCAACCACTTGTCTATAGCATCTACGTCTATCTGACCTTCAAATATAGGAATATCGAAGTTTATTTGTACCTTGAAGGGGGCGGTGCTTCCGCTCGAAGAAGATGCGTCGCCTGTTGGTAGCCGACGAAGGATTTGCACGAAATTATCCATCATCTTGTTCCTCTATTGTGGGAGGTCTTCCTCAATCAACAGTTTGAAAGGATGTCATGTCTCGTCATATTTATTTTCTCCTTCCATGAGAGGTCGCTTGGGTGTGCAAGAGATTTTGTCCTCGAGAGAAACAAGCTCGAGACCCAACTCTTTGTACTCTGACCTCGTTGGTGACATGCATTAAGACGACAAGGGGAAGACCGCTCTGATACCACTGATCTGGATTTTATGAGCAGAACAAATTGACTATAGATTATTACCAGACGCTTAACATAGAATAACAGAGATACAGTAAAATTGGTTTTCTATTCAATAAGGAGATCAACTGAAACTGTAAAATGCAGTGGAAAACAAGCTTGCTGGAATGGTGGTGGCTTATCTCTGAGAAGAGATGTGACGGCTGCTCTCATTCGCAAGAAGATGATTACAATGAGGCTCTCAAGGAATTTTTACAATAAACATGATTTTCAAAAACCTTAAACATCCAAAAACCTAACCCTAGGAGATGAAGCGCCAAAAGTCGTGTGGGCCCCGTTTGGGTAAGTCAGTAAATCAACTTCCCGGGGTCGTAACTTTTGCATACAATCTCCGTTTTAGGAGTATGATATCCCATTGGAAATATCTATCCGAGGACTACAACAATTGCATAAATTTTTAGTGAAGAAATTTTCAACTTCAACTTACCCCAAAAAAATGTCGTTTAGGGCCTCAAAACGGCTCCGGAAGTTCAGGACCCGAAAAACTGCTAAAAATAGTAAATGATCAAAATTGCTAAAAGTTGTTTTAAGCCAGCTAGAAAAGATGGGTGGCCAACAATATCCACCTGGATCAATCCTCCCTCCTTATGAAGCAATGGTCTCCATTGCGTTGAGTTCCCCCATTAGATGAGGAAATTTCTGCTGAATTTGGCCCCGGGTGACCCACTTGCCTTGGTGCAAGAGCTACCCTGCTTTGACGACTCGATAAAGTTGGATCCTTTGTTGTCAAGTGCCCTTGATCTATGTGTCAACAATCTGATCATTGTATGCCTGTTTTATGTAGTCGGGGTTGAGCTCTATTGGTGTCATTTGTTCTGCTATGTCTGAGGTGTCCAATAATGGTGGGAAATAAGGTCGAAGGAGGTTCACGTTGAACACTGGGTGCAAGCCAAGGAAAGGAGGAATGTTGAGCTCAAAAGAATTATCCCCCACAACCTTGGTGATTGTGTACGACCCATAACAGAGTGGGCAAAGCTTCCGATGGGGTCCTGTAAGGCATTCTTTCTGCAAGTGGAACCAAACTTTGTCGCCCACCTGAAACTTATGTGGCACCCGATATTGATCATGGCGCTGCTTGTACTTGTCATTGGACTTCTGTAGGATATCCTGAACCTGTTGGTGGATGTGTTGGATCCTCTCAATGAATCGGGTGGCTTTTTCAGCCTCAGTTGGAGCAGGAGAGGATTCGGTCGAGGTGACCGCAAGGGGAAGTGCAACATCTATGGGACCCAATGGTTGGAATCTGAACCCCACCTGAAAGGGGTTGTGGTTGGTTGAGCTATGCAGGGCTCGGTTGTAGCTATGCTGGACATAAGGAAGACTCTCATCCCATGTGTGAGGGTTCTTGGAATTATACATGTGCAGGATATGCACGATCATTCGATTTATGACCTCAGTTTGGCCATCAGTCTGAGGGTTGAAGGTCGTGGATTTGGTGAGATTGGTGTCCAGCAGTGACTAGAGGCTCTACCAGAATGTGCTGAGAAATCGACTGTCCCGATCTGAGACAATGGTTTGTGGGATTCCAAAATGTACCCAGACTCGCTCAAAGAAGAGCTTGGCAGTGGCTTCTACTGTGATACTCTTCTTGCAGACAACTATAATCACCATCTTAGAAAAGCGATCAACAAGCACAAAAACACAGTCATTTCCCCGATTGGTGGACGGGAGGCCCGACATGTAGTCCATTGAGATCGATTCCCATGACCTATCAGGAGTAGGAAGAAGGGTGTATAGGCCCTATTTCTTTTTGGTTGGTTTGACAATAGCACAAGCAGTGCAAGACCCAATATACTTGCTGACCTCTTGTCGAAGTTTCGGCCAGTAGAAATGTTTTTGTAGCATCACCACTATCTTTTCGAAGCCGAAGTGTCCTGCCACCCGACTGTAGTGGGCTTCCCAGATCAGCTTCGCTTGCTCGCTTGATGGAACACAAATATGGACCAGACAACACAACAACCCATCCTTATGATGGAAATTATCGACAACTGCCTTTGCACCCAACATTTGGTAGGTTGTGGTGAAGTCCGGGTCTATCTCATAGAGTTGGGGCCATTCATAGGTCTCATGGTCGCAAGAGTCTAGCACTGTGGTGAGTGTCGCGATTGGTGGTCTGCTGAGGCAATCAACGACGTGGTTGGTGCTTCATGTTTTATACTTGATGTTGAGGTGGAATTGTTGCAAGTATGTGGACCACTTTGATGGTGGTCATTCTGCAATTTTCCTTGTGTCTGCATGAACTACAGAGGCTTATGATCAGTGTGGATGACTGTCTCCCTCCCAATAATTTAATGTCTCCAGTGGCAACAAACTTGCACAATGGAGTACATTTCTTTATCGTAATTAGGGTACTTACGGACAAGATCTGATAGTGTTTCACTATGATAGGCCACGAGGTGGTTGTGCTGCGTGATAACGACACCCACAACATAGTCTCAAGCATCAGTCTCAATATCAAAGGGTTGTTGCAGGACTGGTAGTGAGGGTATTGGGGTTGAGCCCAAGCGTTGCTTCAAATCATCTAACACTTGTTGTTTAGGCCGACCCCACGCAAATTTCGCCTTACTACCACCCCTGGTTATTTGGCTAAGGGCCCATGCAATATGGGAGAATCCCAACACAAACCTGCGATAGAAGTTGGCAAGGCCCAAGAAGCTCTGAAGCTTTGTGAGTGTGGTTGGGTCTGGCAAGTCACAGATGACTTGGATATTGGTTGGATTCACATGTACGCCATGTTGATCAATGATGTAGCCTAGGTAATGGACCCTGTCCATGCCAAAGGAGCATTTTTCCAAGTTGGCGTATAGCTTGTGCTGTCGTAGGATGTGCAGAACCTGCTGAATATGATACAAGTGTTCGGCCCAAGTCTTGCTGTAAATGGGAACGTCATCCAGATACACCACTACAAAAGTATTGGTGAAAGGTAGCAAGATATCATCCATCATCCTCATGAAAGTGGCTGGAGCATTTGTCAGACCAAAGGGCATGACCAACCATTCAAAAAGGCCTTCCTTTGACTTGAAGGCGGTCTTCCATACATATGTCTGTTCTATCGGGACCTGGTGGTAGCCAGACTTCAGATCAATCTTACTGAAGTATTTTCCCCCCATGAGTTGATTAAGGAGGTCGTCGATTCACGGAATCGGGTACCAGTTTCTGACTGTGATTTTATTCAGAGTCTGGTAATCAATGCAAAGTCGTCATGTTCCATCTTTCTTATGTACCAGCATGATTGGGCTCCCTCAAGGTGATGAGTTGGGACGGATGTGACCCTTGTGGAGAAATTCTTGGATCTGTCGCTTGATCTCCTCATTCTCTAATATATAGCGGTGATAGACTGGCCCTTTGGGCAGAGGTGCGCCAGTGGTCAGATCGATGGGGTGCTTGACGTGGCAGTGCAAAGGTACCCCGATAGACGAGGAGAAGATATCTGAGTATTCTTCCACGACCTTATCTACTTTCTTCTGCTGCGTGGAGAGGTCGGCTGCAGAGACCCTGAATGTGGCTGTGATATTTCTCTCATTCTAAGAGCGAATCACGAAGAAGACAAACTTCCCCGTCTGAGAGATGACCTTCCTGCATTGCTTAACAGAGATCAAGGAAATAACACTAGGTGGGATAGCCTCGAGTATCCTGTACAATTTCATGTTCAAAGTAATAATAACACTACGAGGCCTAGACTCATATACAACATGACGTTTCGATAAATAAGGTTGGCCCAAAAGAACATCACAAACTTCGAGAGGAGAAACATCACACAATACCTCATCTTTGAAGGGCTTGATGTCGTACGACAGTCGACACTGTTGGCTGACACAGAGATCACTTCCTTGGTGGAGCCATCTAATGGTGTAGGGTTGTGGGTGCGACATTGTCGATAGGGCCAGCTGTTTGACGACCTCTGCTGAGATGAGGTTCTTTTGGCTACCACTATTAATGATGAAGTGCAACAGGGTGCCTTTTACGCACATATGTGAATGGAAGAGGTGTTCTCCTTCTTCTGGCTCGTCTGGTTCACCATGTTGGAGCTTGGTGGTAGCAACGGTGGTATTGGGTTCCACGTCAATGATCCATCTTCCCCTTTTTAGTTCTGACTAAGAGTCAGAACCCGCATCTGATTCAGAGGCTTTCACTTCAGCCACCAACGACTGCTTTGAGCGGCAGTCATCAGTGTTATGCTAAGGGCTCTTATGGAAGTCGCACCACTTCCCGATATCTTTCTTTGTCATTTTGATGTCCTTCTTTGCTTGCGGCTTGGATTGGTTGTCATGATATTGTTGATCTTTACTCTGTCCTTTGTTCTATGGGTTAGGGCCACCCTTTCCTGGCTTTTGTTGTGAGGGTTTCCCCGTCCTAAATTGTCACGTCTTTTGTTTGAGCTTCTGCTCAATTTTGACGGCATATCGATAGGCCGCGCCCAAGGATGAGATGTCCAAAAATTCCATTTCGGTCTGGATTTATCTATGCAGAGCACCGTGATACTTGAGCACCAAATGTCGCTCTAAATCTTTGATACCCAACTTGGTGCGCAAGGTATGGAAGATATTTGTGAAATCTGGCACTGCTTGGTCTCTTTCTTGCCGCAGTGTGGTCCATTTGGTATATAAGTCGTCATAACTTCCGACAGGGTAGTATTGTTCCTTAATATCATCCTTGAAGGATTTCCAGGTGGTCGTGACTATAAATAATGAGGGTTCCTCTGTTTCCTTTTGCTCACAGAAAGTTTCCCACCAATCTTTGACATGGGAAATGGCTTTGAGGAGCGCAAAAGTAATCTTTTCTCTATTCGAAAAGTTATGGACAGAAAAATACCCTTCTAGTACATTCAACCACTTGTCTACAACCTCTACATCTATCTGACCTTCAAATATAGGAATGTCGAAGTTTATTTGTACCTTGAAGGGGGCGGTGCCTCCACTCGAAGAAGATTCGTCGCCTGTTGGTAGCTGACGAAGGATTTGCGCGAAATTATCCATCATCTCGTTTCTCTGTTGCATGAGGGATTCTTCAATCAATGGTTTGAAAGGATCTCATGTCTCGTCATCTTTCTTTTCTCCTTCCATGAGAGGTCGCTTGTGTGTGCGAGAGCTTTTGTCCTCAAGAGAAATAAGCTCGAGACCCAACTCTTTGTACTCCGACCTCGTTGGGGACATGCATTAAGACGACAAGGAGCAGATCGCTCTGATACCACTGATATAGAATTTATGAGCAGAACGAAATGACTACATATTATTACCATAAGCTTAATGCAGAATAACAAAGATACAGTCAAACTGGTTTTCTATTCAATAAGGAGATCAATTGAAACTGTAAAATGTAGCAGAAAACAAGATTGTTGGAATGGTGGCGGCTTATCTCTGAGAAGATATATGACGGTTGCTATCATTCACAAGAAGATGATTACAATGAGGCTCTCAAGGCCTTTTTACAATTAAAAAGAGTTTCAAAAACCCTAAACATCCAAAAACCTAACCCTAAACATCCAAAAACCTGACCCTAGGAGATGAAGTGCCAAAAGTCATGTGGGCCCCGTTTGGGTAAGTCAATACATCAATTTCCCAGGGTTGTAACTTCTGCATACGATCTCTGTTTTAGGCGTATGATATCCCATTGGAAAGATCTATCCGAGGACTACAACAGTTAAAATTTCATGTTGATTGCATCATACCCCAAAAAACGTCGTTTAGGGACTCAAAACGACTCAAGAAGTTCAACACCCGAAAAACTGCTAAAAATAGTAAATTATCAAAATTTCTAGAAAGTTGTTTTGAGCCAGCTAGAAAAGGTGGGTGGCCATCGATATCCACCTGGATCAGTATCTCGCTAGATCCTTCTTCCTTGCGTTACAACACAAAGCCTTCCACCGTCCGTTACAACCACTTGCACTTAGCTTTGCAAGTCTCTTCCAGTCATGCACAAAGCACTTAGAGACTTTACTTGCACTTAGCATACATTCACATCACATAGATGCACCACTACTTCTATCTAGCCTAAGCATCTATTTATATATTACAAAATAGGCGTAAACATGGGTAAACCCATGGACCGACATCCCATTCTCGTGACATATTCCCACATCCCAAAAAGGACCCAAAAAGGGGACGAGATCCTGCGATCTCTGCTTCATCTTGCGCTCCTCCTTCGACAAGTTGTCGAAGTCCAAAAATAGGTCAAACTTGACCAGGTATCACTAAAACCTGGTCAAGGGCCAACAGGCCCCCAACACTCACCTGTGACTCGTCCCGAGTCACTCTGATGTAGGAAGTTCTGGTTCGAACGCTTCGAGATTGGCTCGAAATGCTTCGACTTGTTGTTGTGCTACACGCTCTTTTTCAACAAATTATTGAATGACCGCATCATTCACAGGTCCTTCCAGGCACTTCTCTATCATGGTGCTAACTTGCTCCAATTCTTCTCTTGACCGTCTACCTCTGTAAACATCTGATAGGCCTTATCTTATACAAGTTGGAGTTTCTGAGTTATCTTCATAACTCTGCTCTGGATATTGTGGATTTGCTGCTGGGCGGTTCGCTACTCTTGAGATCTCTTAATTCTCTCCACAACTGACCAAGACTTCAGCTGTGCTTGTAGTGTTTTTGCGTGTTGTTTCGCTTCCTAGAGCTGCGACTCCAGTGCCTGCAACTCTGGGTTCTCGGTAAGTTTCTCATATGTTTGAGCACTGCGATCAACGAATTGCTTGCATTCTGAAGTAAGGGCCTTCAGTCTATCAACTAGGTTGCGAGCAGTGGCTTCTCGCTAGTCTCCTACCTCCTGTGGAGTCTCTGGTACAATGTGTAGCTCTAAATTTGCTATGCGCTGCTGGAGCTATTGGATCACTTCTTCAAATTGCCCTACTTGCTTCGTGACTTGATCCTCTGCCTTTACTTCTACGATAGTCACAGATCGAAGTGTTCTGTTGACCATTTCCTTCACTTTGAGTTGTTTGACGAGCAATTGTTCCTTGCCTTGTTGCAGTTGTGCCTTTTCTTCATCGAACTTCGCTTGGAGAGTGATCTTTTCCTATTTGGTAGCTTGACATTGTTCTACAAGTACTCCCTATACTTGTACCAAAGCCTGGGTGGCTTGCGCTGTTTCCTCTTGCGCTCGTCGAAGACGAGCTTTGACTATATCAACTATTTGGTGGAGTTGAGTTGGCTCATATCCCACTTCTAGCTCTCCCGGCGCAGTGAAGACTGCACGGCTAGATTATAGGGCTTGTTGTACTCCTCAGAGTTCAGTGGTGATTCGATCATACAACTTCTCTTGCTTTGCTTCTTGCTTCTCTGTTATCTCCAACGAAGCATCATTCATGGCTGCTACGAGGAAGTCGAAGTCATCAGAGGTGAGGACAGTCTACATCTTCGTTACAATGGCCTTCGATTTCTTCTGAGAGGAAGGTTTTGGAGGCAAACCTTTCCTCTTTTTTAGGGGATCAGCCTCGTCACCCTGCTGCTGCTCGACCTCTGTGTCATTCAACTCTGCATCAGCACCTCCTTGCTCAGGTGAGATGGAAGCCGTCTTCATAGATGCAATGTCTAAATCATGGACCTCTTCGGTCTTCTTTGTCTTGCTCGGCTCGGGTGTATCCTACGCAGTTTCTGGGCTGTCTATATTAGATATCTCCGCAGGGTCTGCTGGAATGAGGAGGTCCACCAACCAATCCTTGGTGATATCCTCCAAGTCCTCCTCCGTTAGCTTATAGTAGGACTGAAGTTGCTTCTTGTGCTCGTTAGCGCACACTGTGAATAAATGAAATGGCGGTCCACACTGAACTTCATCAAAGGCCTGAACCTGTGTAAAGTATTCAGAGTTATGCGAGGTTCAGAATGTATGGCTAGCTTCAACTGGTTGTAGTATGTATGGAACATGACATTTGACTGCCATTGCTTATTCATGTCACCTGAGTACCACAATGTATTGAACTTCGTGACCAATGGTTCAAATGGATCAATGTTCGGGAAGGTTGCACCTTTCGACATCTCCTAGGTGATGAAAGCGATCATGATCAATAACCAGCTGAAGTGGAATTCGTATCCTTGATCTTGGGCTTCTCTGCAGTCAAGTTCTAATTGGTACACCAGGTACTGCGCCCAATTCATTTGTAGGCCCTCCGCGCACTTCCCTGCGAGGTCGATTACAAAACCAGTCACTTGGGTGGGTTGATTCTTTCGTACTAACTTCCCTGCAATCATCTGACAGGCGAGGCACACTGCGCCACTCTGGATAGAAGCTATCTTGTAGCCTCGCATTCCCTTCTCGACATCGTCGTAAGTGTCCTTGATCCTTTGAGCTAGAGCGCGATCCATTATTTTTTCGGGATAGAAATCCTATGGGTCAGGGCCTTGCATACTTAGCCCTATGATCTGATTGATCAACTTCGGATCCACTATGATACGATGGTTTAACCACAAGTATCCGCCATGGTAACAAGACAACAACAACTTGAGACATGCATTCACCTCTTGGTGCCTTCTGAAGTGAGGAATCTTCATGACGTTGAGCAGTGTAGACTGCGCGAGGTTCATAGTCCATGACTGAGGGACGATCTTTGAATTCTTCCCTTTTGTTCTAGTCAGGTACTTATGCGGGGAGATCATGTTGTAGACCTTCCTATCGCCGAGGTTGAAGTCGCTAAACTTCAACGCTGCTATCTTTTCTTGGTCTACGCAAACTACACGTATCCCTTTCGGGAAGTACGCAATGATCAAGGTGTACTCAAAGTCTTTGGGCACACTGTCTCGATTTATTGCGCCGCTCAGAGGTGATAGATAGGCGGGTAATATGCTCAGAATCAACTTAGCATTCACGAGATCATCCCTGTGCTTAGTTTGCTTCTCATCTGATGGCCGTGATGGTCCGGATCGAGCAGTTGACGGAGAGGCTGGCAGTCCTCTCGTGGATGATGCTTGTACACCCGTGGATAATCCTCTCTCCAACATGACTCTTTCAGTCATCAGGTCAAGGAGTACTTCTATCACTGATTCTTCGATAGTGTTGAGTTCCTCGGACATATGCGCTCGGGATTAATTAGACCGGGGTCAAATTAACTTAGACACTGCAGTAGGATAAACAACAAGAGCGCAATGATCACTGTATACAATTCACTTAGTCTGTGGGCTCAAATTCTCAATTAGCAAAAGTGTTCTCGGTGCATGGCGCGATGGGATAAATACGTAACTCGACAACGGTTCTCTTGCAACGGGTATGAAGCCTCCATTAACCCTGTTATGTCTGTTATGGCGCGGTCCAACGACCTAATAATGAACCATAGTTTCCTTTCTGCTCGTTTGGAGCATCGATCGAATGGTTATAATGTCTCCAACGACTATATTTCTTCGCCATGGCGAAGTGCCATGTGTCGCTATTCTGATATCCTGGCGAAGCTCCAATTTTGCAATTTTTCCTTCTACGAAGTTCCCCTTGGAATCTTCTGTAACTTTTCAATCTTATCCCTCTTCTTACTTAGCTTTTTATCCTTTTTTCCAGTGATCTTCGTCTCTGTATGTCTTTTTCCATTCTGATTCTTATCTTTGTTTGACATAGTCACTGCATGCTGTTGAGATTCTTTCCTAGGATTCGAGGGTAATACTTTTTCTTTATCTGGGATAAGTACTTCAGTCTTCTATGAGTCCTCTAATGTTCTTGCAACTTCGATATCTAGGCCTCTAGTATTAAATAGTTTTGATCTGTTCTCCTATTCTGCAATCAAATGTGCGATCCTTCTAGTCATGAATTCTTTTAATTCCTGCTTCTGTTGTTCTAACACTGCTTCTTCTTCTTTCCTTATGGCCTGGTATCTTTCAATCCAAGGGCTGACTAGTAACATGGTAAACAGGGTGACGTCTTCAATAAATTTAATCATCTCAAAATCTTCTTCTATCGAAGTTCCATTAACGTGCATAGGTACACGAGCGAGCTTCCCATATAGGTTTACCGATTTTCCTCTGAATAATCCTATTCCTCCTAATGAAGGAATCATAACAAGCTTCCCTATAGCTTCCAAGTTCTCTCTGTCACGATATTCACCTGTGTTTCCTCATCCAGAACACAATGAATGTCGAAGTCTCATATTCTTACTTCAATGCATTCTTTTTCTTTGAATATCCCCGAGAAGTTGATATGTCGGTGGCCATTCACGGTTTCTTTCATTTGTAACAATATTTTCTTTGATTCTTTCTAGGATTCTGCTATTTCTGGATCTGCCTTAGGTTTTTCCTGGTTCAGATTCATTCCTTCAAGCTTAGCCATCATTCTAGGGCAATCCAACACTTCATGGTCCATAGCTTTGCAACAAAGACAACTAGGTCTTCTTCCAGGGCATTCCTTAGCAAGATGTCCTAGTCTTCTGCAGCTGTAACAATGGGTTAATCCTCTCTTTCTTTTAAATGATCCCCAACTTCTCCTGTACTGCGTGCTAGGATCATAGGAGCTAACCTGCAAACATTCTTTCTATGCATAGGTATAACATATCTTTCACTATTCTTGTCAGATCTACTCATATCAAGTCTTCTTTTATCTATTAGTGCCCTAGTTTTCAAGCTAGGACATAACCTATCAAACATACCTAGATCCATACTTTAGAAACAAAAATTTCCACTTATCTTACTTCTACAGAGTACAAAGTTTCCAGATCTAAAACTTTTCACTATTCTTACCTTTATCAGAGCAAAGAGCTTATAGATCTTACCTCTTTTCTTCAGATCCGACCTTCCACTTAGCACAAAGCTTTACAGGTTAAGTAAAATACTGCGCACTAGGGCAACAGATCTACGCACAAAGCTTTCACAACTTCAAGACAAATCTTTGCACAAAGCTACTTCTTTCTTAGTTCCCAACAATCACAGTTTCAGGTCCGACAACAAAACCATTTGTTGGCACAGGGGCAGACCCAGGGTTCAATGCTACAACAACGCACCAACAAAACCCTAACTATCGGCCCTTTCGGCAACACTTGTGAAGCATATGAAGTCTCACCCAAGGTAGAGGAAGGGGTGGTTGCAAGACTCAAGTGTCTGCAACCTTAGCTGGGACACAACTCTGTGATTATGATACTTAATAGAACACTTAGCATCGTCAGTTCCTCAATATGCAATCAATATCTACTTCGCTGATAAAACAGAGCTTCGCAACATTCACACTGATCTAATGTATTTAAGCACTTAGCATAGGTAAATAGATCAGATCTAGCAGATCAAGCACTAAACATATTCATATAGATCAGATCTAACATTCTCACATATCGTTAGCACTAAGCATAAGCAGATTTATCTAATCATCTCAAAGCACTTAGAAAATAACATATAAACGCATTAGAACATCACACATAGCAGAGTAACACAATATTTACGTGGTTCACCCCCACCCTGGGGCTACGTCCACCAACTCCTCTTCTTTATTAGCTTCTCAATAGGTTACATGCACAGAGCCTTCGAACCCTTCTTCGCATAGGACAGAAGATCTGCACAGCTCGCTAGATCCTTCTTCCTTGCGTTACAACACAAAGCCTTCCACCGTCCTTTACAACCACTTGCACTTAGCTCTGCAAGTTTCTTTTAGTCATGCACAAAGCACTTATAGACTCTACTTGCACTTAGCATACATTCACATCACATAGATGCACCACCACTTCTATCTAGCCTAATAATATATTTATATATTACAAAATAGGCCTAAACATGGGTAAACCCATGGGCTGACATCCCATTCCCGTTACATATTCCCACATCCCAAAAAGGACCCAAAAAGGGGCCGAGATCCCGCGATCTCTGCTTTGTCTTAGGCTCCTCCTTTGACAGGTTGTTGAAGTCCAAAAATAGGTCAAACTTGATCAAGTATCAACAAAACCTGGTCAAGGGCCAACATTTGATATTTAATTCCATACTTTTGAGCTTAGTTTGGACACTATGTTGTATAAATGATATTATCACCATTTTAAAACTATCTTAAGAACATATCTATTAAGAATTAAGATGGATCAAACCTTTTAAAGTGCAACCATTTTTGAGAATGCAAAAAATCGAAGAAAAGCTTGTACTTCCACTGATTTGACCAATCATGACACTTAACCTCTCATGACACTTGAAAAGTCTCTACTTTATCTAGACTAATTTAATGATGATATCTTTATTGTTCTATCTAAGATTTCAATAAATACCAATCATCAATATTATCACATACACATACATTAATATTAATATATTAAACCCACTCTATATATTTCATAACTTTTAAATTATCATATTTATCATATATTTCATAACTTTTAAATTATCATATTTATCATATCTATACCACATAATGGTATGTTAGCTTATAGTACATATCTCTTCCATACTAAATGTATAAACTGCCTTTTAATACAATTAAAAAAAACACTAACACCACTCAAAAATCCTTAAATGATTATCTCAATATAAATCCGTGTGCCCTTTATTCCATATTTTGTTTAGATTCCTTACCCGTTCACAATTGTAGAAAATATGCTAACATCCTCTCGTCATTTCATTTACCGAATGAGAAATATGCTCTGGAAATCAAGATCCTTGTCATATCCCCCATAGGTGACAATTATATTTTAAACTTCCTCCGATCCCAAAAACATGGCAGTTATTTATTTTATAAGATGTTTTAACCCTATAATGGCTTTAAAAAAATAAATTAATATACATTTTTCACATGATCAATCTCTCTATTGAGAAATGTATGCTACGCCCTTCCTATATGGGTATGCCCATCCTTCTTGTGCAAAGGATAAGATAAAAGATAGAACAGAGGCGGTCTGTTGTGAGGTTATGTGGAGATGGCTCTTGGCTGTCTAGCGTGCTCTAGTGGAGCGCCAATTGCTTCTATGAATCTCACGTCTCGTACCAAATTCAATGTCAGTGGTGTTTCTGCCAGCAGAAGTAATGCTGCTCGTCTGGGGTTGAACACTTCTTTCTTCAGTTCGGCTTCTTGCAGCTCGTCGTCTTCATTNGGAGCGCCAATTGCTTCTATGAATCTCACGTCTCGTACCAAATTCAATGTCAGTGGTGTTTCTGCCAGCAGAAGTAATGCTGCTCGTCTGGGGTTGAACACTTCTTTCTTCAGTTCGGCTTCTTGCAGCTCGTCGTCTTCATTTGCAGGTATATCTCATTTCAATGGTCCCCTCTTTTAAAACCCATATGGGATTTGTCTGTGTGAATTGAGATTGAGCCTTTGCGCATTAGAATGTGTTTTTTTTTTTTCTAGTTTGTTTATGCAATTGGGTGGGTGGAAGAGAATGAGTTTCTGTATATTTTTTTCGATGTTTTGATTTTAGTTTTTGAGAATGAGTTCAATTGCTTTGTTTTATTTTTGTCTTGAAAAATTATTTGGGTATGATTTGCAGAAGCATTTTGCCTTGGATTTTCATTTGATTATTATATAAACTGAAACTAACCCAAAATACGCAGGCTTTCTTTGCTGTGGGAAGGAAATCAATCAAGTTTTGGATTATTTTCTCAGGATGGTTTTAATTATTTGCTTGCTTCTTTCTCAATTTTCATGTAGTTGCATCATTTTACAACAGAATGCTATTTATGACACTTTGTTCTCGTATGCCCTGCCCCTGATAACAAACAGGGCATATATCTTTAACATACACAGTATTTCAATGACCAGCATTTTGTTTTTGATTTTTAGTTGGCTAAGATCAGGGCTCGAATATAACTCCATGCCTCCATGCTTATTAGACATCCACATTCTCACCGTAGCCTGCGAGGTTCGCGCTGGTCACCAACGAACTTTTGCACATGACATTCTATCTGTTTACAATTTTGCCCATAGCAGTCTGAGTGACCCAGGGCAATCTCCAAATCATCCTCAAAAGATTCAGAAAAGTCACACAATTTAGGCAATCACGGAGACAAATTCCAAATCTCTTTATATGTACTTGTCCACCGAAAGTATCTTATCCATTAAAGCAGTGTTATCAGGACCGGAAGGTCCAGACCATTCAGCACCCGAACCGGCGGCTGAACCAGATTGGGAGGCCGGTTCAGTACCAAACTGATTAATTCACAACCGGTTCAGACTGGTGGGACCAGCGGGAGTTCTGAGGGGGAAATGAAAAATAAGGAAAGAAAATAAACACTCTTCCCTTCCAAACTCTTATTGGAAAACTTTACATATTGGTGTTTAATGGTTTGGATTTACATTGATGTGTGTTATGTATTTTTTAATTGATGTGTGTTATGTATTTTTTAAATAGACCAGTTTATAAACCCGTTCCAGTTTCAACATGTAGTATGAAGTTAATACTGTCAGTTCAATGAAGCTAATTATGATTAGAGAGATCAGGTAAACACTCACCCGTAACTAGCTTAGTCATAATCATTATCAACATAGTACTAATGCCATACGTTCATCTCATAATATAGGTATAAGGAAACACCATTCTTGTACTCTTAATAAGCCATGTGTATTGAATAGTCAGCTTTTAATGGGTTCTGCTCAATCATATTAGTATGACAATACAAGTGAATACAGCTGGTCTTACTTATAACAAGGGTATTGAAAGCACATCATGATATACGGGCTTATTGAGATATGTTACTTGCATATATTGTATACATAACACGACATGACTGATTATGGTAACTAGTATATGATAAGCCTATATGTAAGAGTAATACTCGGCCGGTTCCAGTTCTTTTAAGTTTTAACTTTGATTAAAACAACTTTATAAAAATATTGCTGAATATTTTATTTACTTATCCACTAATAATATCTCAACTAAAAGTATGTTTAAATATAGTTGTTTTATGCAATCATTAAGAATAAAAGGTAAAGGTATGCTCCTACAAAAGCTTTAAACCTCTTGGTTCAATCTCCAATCTTCAAGACAAAATATATTCTTTTGGTAAAATTATTCCTACAACTTTGGTGCAAGTTTTTCTGGTTTGACTCCTATCACCAACATGGCATCCACTGTTGACAAATTTTTCCATTTGACTAGGTACCATTCCTTTGATTCTCACCATGATGGAAATATAGTCACCTTTATCTTGGAGATTTCTTCTATTTTCTTGTATGGCTTGGGCATATGATATGCCCATCTTGGCCCTTGTCCTATTGCTATATTTTTACTTTGGCTAATTTTCTCACCCCCTTGTTAGTGATAGTGATCAACACTATTGAAAATAGGGGAGATATCAAACCTCGTTGGGAAATCCAAAAAAGTGAGGATTATTGCCCATTTTTTTGAAGATTTTATAGTGGCCAAATATCTTGGTCAATTTTTATCCCTTTTCAATTATCCGATCACCAATCTTTTATTGGTTGACTAGTATCTTTTGTATGGTTGGACCATAGCTGGAAAAAATGCCAAGTCTTTTGAGCATTGTTAAAAGATATAGTTGAGTCATTCAAATATTTGTGAGTTTGACTCATCTAAGCCAAAAACAAGCTAAGTCAAATTGGTCATTGGAAGATTTGGTCAAACTGGTCAAGCTCTCTGCGACTTTGGAGTCGACAATTTTGACTTGTAAAACTTGGTCAGCACTTTAAATTGATACTAACAACATTCACAACATCCAAGAATATCATGCCGACGGGCTAACTTTTTCACCGAGTTTTTCCTGAGTCCAAGTCAAACTCTTACTCTTCAATTTGTCGAGTAGTTACCAAGTCCAGGTTGAAGCTTACCCTTTAGTTTGTCAAGAGTTCGCAAGTCCAAGTCAAACTCTTACTCTTCAGTTTGGCGAGTAGTTCCCAAGTTTGATTTGTGTGACTTTGCTTTTGAGTACTACTCGGTCAAACTTTGCTCAACCCTGCAGCTAAGGCAATTTAACTTGGTTCCAGGTCCAACTCTCTGCCAAGAGTCAAATTTGCTAGCAACAAGTTAGATCTGCAAGTACTTGCTGGCTAGACGTTGACCCCTGTTATCACTCAAATCTGCACTGGCAGACCTGCCTAATAATTATAGACAACCAACCCTGTCACTGTTGGAGGTCTCTCTGTTCGGATTGGTGCTTTTATAATTTCAGGGGGGCGTCCCCAGGGGTTGTATGCTGTTATCAAACTAAGATTTCTGCGTAAAACTCCAATTCATTAGCACACAATGAATGCTTGCTCTTGAGCTGCCAATAAGTAGTCAAGGGTGAGTTAAACTTGAAAAAATAAGAGTGGTTGAGATCAGTTCCTAAAGATAGCTGTAACAATGAATTTAATGGACATGAGTGAAGTGAATGTGCGCCTTAGGTGAAGAAGATTCAAAATAAGTGCACTGTAAATTACCATAACACTGCAAAACAACTTAATCAATGACTTCCAATAGATTCAAATAGCTAGAACAAAGCATAATTGTACCAAATCACATATTACACAAGAGATTGATTGCATCATAGTGAGTTGTAGGTGACAGGCTTCCATGGATCTCCTTGCTTGCAGTGGAGGTAGTGGTCTAAGGTTTGGGAGGATGGAAGAGTGAAGAGCTGTCCACTGCTGCAATCTGTTCTCAAAGAATACTGTCTAACCCCTGCTTTGTCTCTCAAATCTTCATACATAGAAGCTCACTCTAAGGGAATCAATTTGCCCTCACTACTAGTGGATGAAAGCAAAAAGAACATGCCAAATTCTATCATCCTTTGCATGGCTGCCAACTCAGTTTGTTGCTGTTTTAGCAGGCTTTTCTCTGCTGTTTTAATCCTTTTTCCGGCCTTTATTTCTTTTCCATGCAAACAGAATTGATAAATGCCTTCTACTTTGATCCTCTTAGCTTTTTTGGAGTTGGCCTTTATTCTCATGCTAAATAATTGGATAAAGCTGAGCTTTAAGCTTTTCTTGACAAAACAACATGGTAACTGTTGATGTTTTGTTGCATCGGGGAAGTGTTCTCACATTGGCCTTGTGTCAGACATGTGGGAATCTTTGTTGGCACTCACATTGCATTTTTACTTTGTGAAAACCCTTTTTATATGGAGCTGGGGCTTGGAATTGTTGTTGTTGGGGCTTGGCACCCACTTGGAGGAATAAACAATTCTAATTTAATGTTGAGTTTAACGAGGGGCTTCTAAACTCACTTTTAGACTCTATAAAAGGAGAGGCAATGTGAGGAGGCACCACACATCTCATTTTTTTATCATGTGTTTGGCATGAGTGAGTAAACACTCTTGCCAAGGAGATTGGAGAGACAATTTCAGCAAGGAAATTCTTCACTTGGGCATATTTGATCGAGGGTTTCTGGTATTTCTTTCTCAGTTTTCCAGCCAAGGAAGAGAAGCCACACGTGTGAGGAGAGAGGAGGAAGAGGCCGCACGTGTGAAGCCGTATAGTTCGTACAACAGTCCTTACCACACGTGCGATCGTACACCAGCAGACAACCACATGTGCGGATCATACGACACATTTATTGTAGGTCGTACGACACGTGCGGATCGTACAACCGCACGTGTGATCCGTACTGCAGCAGGCCACATGTGCGAACTGCAAGCTGACGTCAGCAACCGTACAAGTGACGTCAACTAGGGTTTGTAGCAGATTTGTAAGTTGAAAGTTTTTCCAGAATTTTGCTGAAGTTGAAATTTTGTTGAGAGGACTGTTTTTATCCTCGGGATCCTCAAATTTGAAAATTTTACTGGATAAAATTTTGTGTCTCTTGTGCATGGATGATTTCTCTCTGATCTTTGTGCTTCCACTATAATTTTCTGTCATAATTTTAGTGTAAAATTATTTAGTGACAACAACCCTAGTTTACTGTTTGAGGTCACTTGGAAGTAATTTTCATCTGAAATTGAATGCTTAAAATTTGACAGTAACTTGGCATGCTTGCCAATAAAAAATGACAAGGGAGAGTTAGGGTATAAAACACTTTATTTAAGGCTTATATGTAGGCTAGATAGAATTAGCACTTGCCAAATATACCCAACAGGTCAAACTAGGTTGTGGAGTGGACAAATTTAGTGTATGGAATCAAGGTTTGGAAAGTCAAATTTGGAAAGATTGAGACTAAACATAACCACTCGAGTTAGGGTTTTGACATGACTCAAACTTAGACTTCTCATGCAAAATGGAAATCTTCAACTAAACTGCCACATGTCACCTTTGGAGAAAATCCACTTGCACAACATTGATCTTGTCTCATCCCTCTTCACCCACTGGAATCCTTGAAGCACTCCACCACTGCATGCTTATAACCGAGACAGTCAACCTGTACTTGCCATACATAGAACCTGTTAACTATAGACATGCCCAAAAGCAGTCTTCCTTTGAAAAAGAAAAAAACAAAAAACGAGAAAAACTAATCTTGAAGAGATGGATGATTAGTCTATCTTTTGAGAAAGAAAAA